>VZRF01012999.1:1363877-1578362 GCA_013396875.1 Vireo altiloquus | reverse complement strand
GCTGGGTTCCGCCCCTCCGTTCCCGGCCCCGCCCTGCCCGGCCCTGCCCGGCCCCGTTCTTCCGCTCTCGGCCCCGCCCCGCCGAGCCGGCCCCGCCCCTTGGCTCCCGGTTCCGCCCCTCCGCTCGCGGCCGCGCGAAGCGCGCCCTGAAGGCAAGAGGGTGCTTCAGGGATACGCCAGGGTTCCCTCAAGGCTCCTCCAGAGATACCTCAGGGGTGTCCCTCGTGCCCTGCGCTGTTGCGGCAGCGAGCGGGCTGATCTCTCCGCGAGCCTGGACCCTGCAGCCCGGCAGGGCTGTCGGACAACGCGGCGTGCTGGTACCTGTCTCCTGTGTCAGCCTTTACAGCCACAGCCCCACCAGCGCCTTTACACTCGGCTGGTGCGCAGAGAGGCACGAGGAGTGTCCCTGGGCTCCTGGGTCCGGAGCTCTGTGTGATTTACCTCGCACTCCGTTGAGGGCGAGGTGGCTTTAAAGACTGCCTGGAGTTTCCCGGCTGGTGCCTCTGGACCCGGCCGCTCCTTGTGGCTGGATCGCCGCTCCGCCGAGCTCCCTCAGCGTTCCCGCCCCGCTGCCTCAGGGCCAGCACCCAGCGCCGGGCAGCCGGCTCCATCCTGATAGGCTGCGCTGCTGAAAAAACATGATGTCAGCCAGAGTTTAAGTGCTATATATAGTGTGTGGACAAGACTCCAACTCCGTGGATCTGTCTTTGACCAAGAGCTAGCACGGTTTTTAAAAAAATCGCAAACACCAGAACACAACCCCCCCACCTCTTGTTTTGCAACATACTGTCATCCGAACTGCTGAAACCCGACAGACCTTACCATTGCTTTGTATTGCAGAACACCTGGGACAGTTGCTCCAGGCCTCTCACCACCGAAGTCATTAACTGCACCCAGTGTAAAGGTCAGCCTTGCAGCTTTGGAAGGTCAGTCTATTTTTATTGCCTAGAAAAACGTTAAAAAAAGTGCTTCTCAATTTACAGTCACTGTGTTATACCGAGTTTGTTTTTTTCTCCTTCTCAAATGTGGTATATTTCGTGGAATTGGAAGGAGTCTGCAAAACAATTCAGGCTTAACCATTTACTTCCAGCCATCCCATGCATACCCTTATAAGTGTGTTTTACTGCAGGGTGTTCATCTAATTACAGAGCATTTAGGGGAAGTCCAAAGGCCTTGATATTCATGGAAACACTTTCGCCCATTTCAAACTGAAGGGTTTTTTATAATTTGGTAGCTTTTTTCCCTCTATTTTCTCTTTCACCTGCTCCTCGCTCTGAAATTTTCAGAAGTCTGTTTGTTCCTCATTACAGTTAATGTTTTTTGGTATTGTTGAGAAATGCTTTCATATTGGTGTGAGTGAATGTCAACTTGTATGCCCTTGACAATACTGAATGTCAAGAATGGAAGAAAAAGGAAAAGCCCTCCTATGAGTGCAGTTCCCTTAAGATTCACCTCACTGAGGCTCATTTGGATATGATTCAGATGTGATTCTTACAATCTGAGTTATTTCACATGGATATTTCCTGAGTGCCAAGTAGCATTCTCCCATGGTGCTTGTCTTCTCTAGTGTCCTTATTCTTTACTCAGCTTGCTGGCCCATGTTTGTGTACAGGACAGACTTGCAGCTAGCAGAATCCTGGCTCTCCTGGCATGCTGTCTGTTTCCTCTGAATTGGATGTGTCCCAGAAAAGAAGATGATACAACATAGGAATGGGAAATACAAGAAGCTTCAACCTTTATGGAAGTCATAGGAACAAAACCAACAGAGGTAATTGAAAGAGATCTGGACCATCTTTTTTTTCTAGGGTCCTCAGCAAGCTTCAGTAGCTTGAAGTGACTGCAGTTGATCTGCCACAGAGCCTTGCACAGGTGTCTTCCTCCAGGCTTGCTGTTGTCCTGTCACGTTTTGCAAATGGGCTGGCATTTAGAAATTTCATGTGCTGCTTAGAGAACAGCTCTAAGAGAAGGAGAGCAAATAGTGCCTATGTAGCCAAGTCCTTTGCATAAATAGTTTTCCTGAAGTTCATGTTGAATACTTTGTGAAAAGCAAGAAAAGAACCAAAAGGGTATTATTGAAGGCTATGTCTCTCCCTCTACTAAGTTTTAAAATGTGGCTCTCTTGATTTCCTTACTCCATACAGAAACTCACCCTACCCTAATTATTAAGTTTGCACTGGCACATCTCCTCTATAGTAGGCATTGAGACAGATTTTGAAATGTACCCAGGTTTATGAAAAAGGATTTCTTTAGTGTCTTGGGCGAAAATCACTTGGAAACCAATCCTGAAGCAGCTATTTTGACCGTCATTTGTGACTGTAGCTAAACCAGATGTGAACAGGGTAAATGAAGGACTTGATTTACTACACAGCAAAAAAGTTTCCTAGCTACTGTGAAATCACTTAAGAATTGAAATAGTATCATTTCATTGGCCTTCAATTCCATATAAAAAATACCATTTCAAAGATAATGGATGTTGCAGGTCTCTTGATGAAGTGTAATCAGGAAAGAGAGCAGACTTCTCTAATCCTTTCTCCATTGGCATCATCTCTTATGCTGGCCCATCCCTTACAGACCTTGAGTCTGTGTTCATTTGGCACATGTAAATTGAGCAATTTTTCTCCATATGGAAACCACACCAGGAAAACACAAATGCACAAGTGCTCCCTTTGAGCGTTGCACTTTCGTCTAGGACACAGCCCACACCAACTGCGTGTTTGCTACACTGGCATCTAAGGGGTGGTTTTCACAGTGCCATTTTATCTTCAGTTTGCATTTTCTCTGTGTGTGATTATGATATACCACAGCAGGAAATGATCAATAGTTGCTTCAAAATATGAGTACATACCATATCAATGTTAATTATCAGGAAATAATTACACAGTATTTTCAAATGTACTCATACCAGAATCCTTCAGTCCTTTTACATACACCTTCCTAGCCTCCTCTTTTGAAACACAGTGTTCCAGAACACTTATCCTGGTAGTGGTGTCCTTTGGGGAGCTTTTCACTAGGTGTCACATCTCACTAATGTCATATTGCTTATGCCTGTTTTAAAGGTTATGCCTGTAAAGTGTGAGAACTTAAGAGTACTTACATGGTGGCACTAATTTTTTATTTTTAATAACAGAAAAATTGTTCCCAATAACAACAGTAAAAGCCAACTAGCTCAGAGAGAACTTAACTGAACACCTAACTAAAATTAAAAGCAGATTCTTTTGGCCTGTGTACAGGAAATGTGAGACTTTATAAAATTTAAAGTGACCACATTTTTTCTCAGTGCTCCACACTCATGCCCTGTAAATTCACGAATTAACACTGTGTTACTGTTCAAACAATAGGAAGCTTAAGAGATGTTGAGTCTTCTGCCTAGCTTTTGTTTTCTAATGGGGAGTTCTCAACCAGAAATGCAAACTTGAAAGAAAACTCCTTTTCTTTAAAACTGTCTCTCTGCCATTTGATTAAACTGCAGTCTTTTCTGAGTTAGAACTTTGCTATGCAGTGACCGAAAACAAGTGCTATTCTTAGACAGTTATGTGCTCGGCAGAAATTTGCATATGTTCTTGGACATTAGAATCTAGTATTGAGTGAAAACATTAGTGAGAAAATTGACATAATCACCTATAGCTTTTTTAAAAAAATCCCTTCTAAATGGCTAAACAGTAATAGTGTGACAGGCAGTGAAAAAATGATAGGCTGTAATAAAAATGTCTATTTAAGTCAGAAATCTTATGAGATGGAGAGGCTAGGACAGTAACCTATTTAGTTTGTTCTTACTGGCCTTTCCTGTAAGGCAGTGTTGGTTTGATCTTTCAAAGATTAACCTGGTATCATCATGAATTTTTGGATTGCAGAAGCATTTTTGGTTTGTTTTTAATTCCAGTCTGGCCATTCTTTTACTGTGTGGCCTCAAACAATCAATGGTCTAACATCCACAGAAAGTTAATTTTTAATAGAGTTTAATTTTTAATAGAAAATTGTAAAATTCAATGCATGTATCTTTAAAGAGGTCCATATAAAATGTTGTTAAAGGTAGCTTGTGACATAAGTGGCTGTGCTCTAGCTAACAGCATCACATTAATTTAATATTGATAATCTGCGAATGTGGTGACCTGGCAAACAAAACTAAGTATCTGAATTGTATTCTTGTACTGTTTAACTTAGTTAAGTGTAAAATCCATTCAGGTATATTAGGCCAACTTTTGTTGTAGAAGGAGAACATATCATACCAGCGTGCTGAACCACTACCAGCACTTTTATCTTCCTGTATATTGTTCCATTTATCACTAGTGAGATATGCTGAGATTTAAGACTTCAAGAGGATCTATTCCTAAATGAACTGTAGCAGCGTCCTGTTGAGCAGATCTACTCTTTCAGTTTCATATTTCCTCCTCAAAAATAAATATTCAGGGTGTCTCTTGCACACTCCATCTCCTTTTTGATATTCCTTCCTAATATATCAAACTAAACTGAGAATACCATGAATATTTTCCTGGTCCATTAAAATAATAATCCTTAAATCTTACCTAGATAACTCTTTAAGTTCAAATGGTAAACAACTGATTGTGCTTTTCTGTTCTATATATTTGACATCTGATTTTTAAGCAAATAAATAATTATCTGAAGTTATCCAAAAGCTAATATTGGGGATTGTAGTCCTGTTCTATAATGTGTCAGTGCAGGCAGAATTCAAGCCAGGGTAATTTAAACAGGCTAACATGGTTATCGCAGAAAGAAAATATTTCACCAAATGTCTGACTACCACAAGTGTTTGTTTTAAAAGATATTAAACATGAGCAGGAAGAACAGGGAAGATGATACAAGTGTGGTTTGCACTAGAGTGCTACAAAGCTGGAATTCAGACTGGCAAATCTTTTGCTATACAGCAATCAGAGCACCTTCTTCAACATTTACAGCTGAACCATCCCCAAATGCTGCTACCAGAGTAGCAGTACTAAGAGTCTTTAGTGTTTGTCTTATTGACGTCATCAGGTCTTTTGGTTATCCATGAATTTAAGTTTAGGATTACTGATGAGAAGTAGTTTGCTCATACCTGGGCAGTGGTTCCTATGTGAACACCCTGGACCTAGGAATTGCAGCTGTATTTTGGGACAAACTGCTGCTGCTATCCAGTTTTTTTGAGTGTCTGACCTCTGCATAAAGCACTGTCTCCCCATTTCAGCTGGAGGAATTAGTGTCTCGTACAATACTGCAGATTTGATATTTTGCTTCTAGGAAAATTTGGAACTTCCTTGGAGATACTGGCTTCCAAAGTGACCATGTACTAACTGGACTGTGCAGGAGGCAGCTTTCCATAGCATGTCTGGACTGGGTCCCTTTACACCTTGTGTGATATTCCCCCGTGAAAACTGGTATGGAACTATCTTCTCTCCCTTATTCTTCTCACAGCTCATTATGCTGGATATGCCTTTTGCCAGCTCTGTTATGGTCTGCCCAGTTCATTAGCTTTCAAAAGTCTCTGCAAACAATTAGGTGAGACTTGCTAAAGTAGGAGCTGAAATCCCTGCAGCCCTTCCCCCTTGGAGTGAACTCAAACATCACCACACAGTTCCCCCGCAGGAGCACTGGGCATGCACGAATTAGAATGTTGCTACAACTAACAGTGCTGTGCATCATCCCTCCAGCAGGTCTGCTTGTGCTTGAGCTCAGAGCAGCTGCAAAACCCACAGATGTACTGGGTCTGCACAAAGAATGCATTTGGAAGCCATGAAGGAGTTAAATTAGGAGCTGCTGAGAAAAGGTGAAGAAATGGAAGTGGGTTGTCTGTGAAAGGATTTCTGAGACGAGATGAAAAAGGGTAGGAAAATTAGTTCCTAATCCAAGTGAAAGGGCAGAGGAAAAAAGCTGGAGAGCAAAGGTGGAATTGAGATTGGCTGGCAAAGAAACTGATAAGTGTATGAGAGAGCATTGTACGAGATTTCAATTAATGTTAGCTTCACATTATGAATTCTGTAATCAGGTCTAAAGTGCCTTAAACTGAAGCACTTACAGGTCAATGCCTTTCCCAGCAAGCTCTTTGCTCCCTGTAAAGCAGAACAGTAGAAACTTATCACATCTTGCTGATATAATAAAATTAATAACTTAAGAAAACATCACAACAATGGTCAGAAAATATAGAAAACTCAATAAAGTTAATAGTTCAGTACTTCTGTCAGAGAAAACTTTATAGTGTGCATCAGATAAAGCACTGACCCACATCACTTGAACTGGGTGAAATGATTTTACTGAAGTCCTGTATCAATTTATTTGTGCTGTGCACTGCATAAGTGGAGACTCTCAGAAAAGTGACAGGTTTGATACAGGTTGTGTATCATTTTATCACAACACCTATACAGACCCGTCTCAAACTGAAATCAGGGAACTAGTCTTAATTATTTCATTTCAGAGAAGCAAGGAAGTACTTTAAAAAAAAAATCTATGTAATTCAAAGTGGATACATATTTTGGTAGAAAGTTTAGGTGCCAGTACTTCATCTGTTGTGTCAGAACAGAGATGCAAAACCAAAGCAGATTTCTGTGTAGTCCACCGGCAAACCTTATTTGACTGATTGGCTACTGCCACCAGGTGGCTTCTTACAGTCATTGACTGAAAACTGTAAAATGGGTTTTACTTCTAGGTAAACAAGTATTTTCGTATAAATATGAATCCAGGTCTGAATTTTATGTGTGACATTAAAAAAAAAATCAAAAATTAATGTGATTAGTAAAGAGAAACAAGAACCAAAAAATGCATACTATAGAAGGAAATTTTTTTAACATATGGAGAATACTTTAACCTGGTTTGTAAATTAACAGTAAGTTGGTAAGGCATGTACGTATGAAACAGTGCCAGAGCTCAAGGGAAAAGAAATTATTAATTATGGAGAAAAATATCTCATCCTACATTGTGACTTTATCATAATCTATTTCCTTTTAGATGGTCAGGATTTTTTCAATGACTCAACATTCCCCTCTCTTTGGGAGGAACCCTCCCCCCCACCATATACAAATTCGTTTGGTAGGAAGAATTCTTCATATCTGAGATAACAATATTGTTATTAACTCTCTAATACATCTTTAACTAAGAAAATAATGCTGAAAAGTTTGAAAAATGCTGAAAGCTGGAAAAAATCTTGAAATGCATAGACTCGTATGTGTAGTTTACACAAGAGAGAGGTGAGTAAATATTGGTGCCAGGACTGTTATCTTCAGAGAGAGCCTAGTATCCAGCATGCATTTAGCCAAAGCCAAATACACTTTTTCAAGCACATGTCAGTATTTCAAAATAGGTAACACTAGTAGCAAAAAAATTCTGCGATCCAAGTTTTCCATCATCAAAACAACCTGGTAGAGATGCAGCCTTTTTGCACATCACTCGATTGGAACTGAAAGGATGTTTTAGAGTGATAACTTTGTCAGTAACATAGAGGCCAATGCACACATATATGAAACTTGAGCAAGGTCTGACCTTCTAAAATGCCACCGTTTTGCTGAAGAGTTAGCTTAATACCTAAGAGGAAAGTTGATTAGAAAGAATCATATAGTAAAATGGGTTCTCTCAGATCTAGTTTCAATGGCTTATTGTTTTCCATATAGCTTTAGGCTTAAAAAATAGAATAGCTATCAGTATAAACCTTGGACTGCACAATAGTTAATTTCCAAAATGACATATAATTTACTTAATCGTTTTCTCGGTTCTTAAGCAAGAGAAATTGCCCTTTATATTCTTGAAATGAAGCCTCCTCTCAAAATTCCTGTTACTTGCAAAATAATAAGCTTTCATGAACTTCCTTAAGTCCCTATAATAAACTATGCAAACAGAGTCATCAGCTTCTCTTCATGTTAGATGTTGTGTCATTCATTTGCCACTTGACATCCTCATCCTCTGACACAGGTCAATAGTTGGTTACGCAGCTTCATCTCTCTTCAGGCTTGCAGGAAGATTCAAACCCACCCCTCAGCCCTCTGTGTCTATCTCATTTGATTAAGCTAGAACATCTGCTTTGTAATAAGTGCAGCGTTATTGTGAACGCACTAACAACAGTCGCAGTGTGCTTGACAAAGAAGATGCAGCTTCTTTATATATTTATTTATACATTTCATATAACCTAATGCATTCTCTTTATACTGGATTTGACACTTAACAAATTAGTGTGCAGTACCCTTTCATAGAAACATTTTCATTAAGGTTGCAGAACTATTGATTTTTTTTTTTTTTTTAAGGAGACTGGTATGTTTGAAAAGAGCCGTTCCAGACAGATTGAGGATTGGGTACTTGTACTGAGTAGTTACAGAGTTGGGATTTTTTTCCCCTGGTTCTCTTGATGTTTTCCTGGTTTTCTTGCTTTACAGCTCTGTAACATCTTTTGAAATAAAAGAAGCTATACAATGATAAGCAAAACAATATTCCCTCCCTTACCCCTTTTACTTTTCACAGATAAATGATTTTTTCTTCTTAAACTCTGATTACCATTTCCAACAGAATTGTAGCTTGCATTTTTATCCCTCCTCGTAGGTCTTAATGAGGAAATTACTTTCACATATACTTGTATTTATTATGTTTCAGACACATATACCCCATTCTGTCAATGACCCAAGACCCTAAAATAGTATCTTAAAATATTTGTATATTATTTCCACTATAGTCTGTGGAAGTTATGAACCTAAATATTGCCCAGAGTATTGGTCCCTCTGCGAACCAGTTTTCTTACTGTGAATGTATTTATGTTATTATTTGTCTTACTAATCATGCATCTGTATTAGTTAGAAATGCACAAGCACATAATAAAGCATGTACATACTTAGGCCTGCAATTTTATCAAACTCTTTCATATATGGGAACTTTATGAAGGTAGTTGTAAACAGAATTGTATTTTTTCCCCCAGCTAGGGGGAAATAGCCATATTTAACTTTAAGCTATTGCTTATGCCTTATGTTTCTTCTGTTGTTGTGCACTGAGTGAGATTTCAGCTTCCCAGTGACTCCCGTGAGCAAGATAATACAAGTGTAATAGTCAAATAATTTTTCTGATTAGGCAAAATAATCCCTTTTTGTTTTTCACAGTAAATATATATTTTTAATATGTTATTACAGGGTACCTCTAAGGTCAATGCTACTTTTATAGAAACTGAGACAACAGTGAACACTAACAGAGCATTTCCTAGTCTGCTATATTTTAGTAGACAGTTCTTTTTTAAAGAAAATATTACCAAATTAATAGTAGTAAATTCTCTGGAACTGCTCAGAACTACTAGTAAGCAACTGAATTACTACAGCTCTCCAGTCAAGGTGGTTTTTAGCACAGACACAATATTTCTATGCTGTGGGAGGGCAAAATTCCCGTTGGATTTTTAAGTAATTGTCTTTTTGTGCCACTTTGTGAACAATTGAGAACTCGGATTTACACAATACAGAAGTCAGAGTAGGCTGTGTAAGCAATTGCAGTTTCTGCCAGCAAAGCCCCAGTTACAGCCAGTACTTACTTGCTTTCTTGGTAAGAAAGGCCTGATTTTGCAAGCCTGTGTATGTGACCATCTTTCGGCACACGAATAGCACGGCCAATGAGCTTTGACAAGGAGAGCCTCTCAGTAAAACTCTGGTTGTTAGACCAGGACGGCCATGCAGACCCGCGGTGTTGTTAGGCGCCAAAGCCAATACGCGCCCTCACACCTTGCAGGGCCCGGTTCCGGGGCTTCCCTGTGGGCAGCACCTCGGGCGGGCGCACGGAGCGTTCGCAGCTCCGGTTCGCGGCTCCCCGGGCACCGCCCCGGGCCTCCCGCGCCTCACGGGCACCGAAAAGCGGCGCGGCCCCGGCGGGAGGCTCGAGCAGAGGAAGGGAGCGGCTGGCCCAGCCACACCTTTCCCCCCGCCCTTTTCCGCCGCGGCGGTGACGGAGAGGAGAGCGGGGCTCCCTGGAGCGAGGGTGTGCGGGGCTGAGGAGCTGCTGCTCTAGCCCCAGAGTGCTTTGGTTAAATTCACCCAAGTGAGCGCTCAAATTGTGGATCCTGCAAGCTTTTTGGAAAGGCTGTTTGCTTATTAGAACATCTGCTGCAGGTATGAAGCAAAGGAAAACCTATTGGCGTTTTTAAAGCACCTCGTAGCTGCTGCCTTTCATGCAAGATTTCTGAATTGCTTTAGCAAAAACTCCTGAACCTGCGTGCCTACATGAGTGGAGGTAAGCTATGGCTTATGTTACCTAGAAGCCATGCCAACCACGTTCTTCTGGCGTCTTTTTTGCTTCATGTTATGTGAATATTAGTTTCTTCTTTTGTTTCTTCATTAACATACGTAGGAGATGGCCCTGTGATAACTGTGATAGCAAATGTGCTCATGCTGTAATTGAATTTACTTGTTGGGCTAACAAACTGTGTCTTCTCTAGGTCAGTCTCCAACTTTGGGTTCTTCATATAGATAAAAGTTTGCAAGGTTGGGGCCTTAAAGATTAAATGCAGAGCAGCTGCCCAAGTAAAATAAAATAAACAACTGAACAGGGTGAAATCCTTGCCTCCTGTTCATTCTTGGTGAGGCATATGGAAAAAAGACAGTTACCATATTTTTAAGATTATTTATTCTTCTTTTAAAACAAAGTGTCTCTTTGATCAGGAGTAAATGCATAATGAGCTTTAAAATCATGCTACACACTTGTGTCAACTAATACTTAGGGGAAAAAGGTATCAAAAGTTGGTTGTAGGTTCCCCCATCCTTAATTGCACCAGAAGATAATTAAGTCATTAGTATTAAACTATTTGGGGTCTGGGGAAGTAAATGTCTGACAAAGCAAAGGAAGCTGCAGGGTCAGTGTTTCATGATCGCTTTATGCATTTCAGCTGAAGTGTAGGTAAGCCATATAAAATATGTGCCTGAAGTTAAGATGCACTTATTACTTTTTGTGTGTGTGTATTGTTTCCTTTTTCAGACAAGCATCCTGGGTACAGTAAAGGTTAATACAGTTAGATGCAAACCAAATAGAAGGGACTACAAAGTAATACAAGTAGAGAGCCAATGGCAATTTTACTCAGACTTTGTCACTGTAACAGAAGGACTGCCTGTAAGGTAAGTACCTACTCAGACTGTTAGAAAAAGAGTTTGGAAACATGTAAGCCCTTGAAATTCTCTTTCCTAGAAAGAACAAGATGCTGAGGTTATATGTTTTGTTGTTTTGTGTGCATGGGGGATGTGTGTGTTTGTATTTTAAATGTAATGGATTATTATGAATGTGAACACTACTTATTTCCTGTCCTTTCTCAATCCAGCCAGCATGAGAGGACCACCTTTAACTAAGCAGAAGAGGTCAACCCAAGCTCTTTTTATGAATTCAGAGGGAGGGTGACTCTTTGACAGCAAGACTCTCTGCCTTCGCTTTGTAGGGTATATTTCTAAAGGAATGTATCATAAACTCCTTATATTAATATAGTTTATTCCCCTTCAGGTGGCTCTTTCCTTTTCTGCTTGCCCTCTCGTCTGATGGTGCTCAGAGGAAATTTCTACCTATGGTAGTTTTTGTACCTTTGAACTGACAGTATGTTTGCGTTGCCTGATGTCTCATCTCTTCTTCCACTGCGAAGTTAGTTTTAGAGGTCACACTATGAAGCTGATGAAGTTGAACAGCTGAAAGAAGATAATTTCTGTGAAGAGATCCTGAGTTAGAGTGTGAGCATTGTGCTCATGAGCTATTAGCCTACCAGGGCTTTCCTAACTGTTGATACCTGCAGGGACTGTAGGAGTTATTTTCAACATGAGAAGAAGCAACTTACTGCTCTCTGCTTATCCAAATATTTTTCAGATTTTGGGCTTTTTTTATTTTATTAATCTCTGCTTAATCTTTTGCTTCTGCCAGCTTTTGAGTCAGTTGAATCTGACAAAGAATATTTCTTGTTTCATTTTACATCTCTACCACATCCTCTTCTACTTAAAGCAGAATACTACCCTACTCTATTAGTTGTCTCTGTGATATGTAACCTTATCTCTTCTTGTTTTGAAAATTTCTCTGGTACATATAATTGTATTGAACCTTAATTTTTAGCTTTCTATAGGCTTCTTTAACATATGAATAAAACCATTTTAATGTAAACTTTTGATAGTTTGGAGAAGTACTGAAACTAGAAGGAAATGCTTTAGCTAGAAGTTAAAGATATGATCATAATGTTATCTTGAATATTTGAGTTGAGCGTTGGGTTTTTATTTTCTAGTTCTTGAAACCTCACTATTCAACACACTCTTGCCTCTGATTTTCTTCTATTTATTGGTGTAAAGTTTATGAGGTGCCCTTAAGTTGAAGTGCAAATATAGCATTGCCTTGGAAGTCGTGGATTTTTAGCACTGAATGTATGAGAACTCTGGAAGAGTTCGTGTTAATGGCTCCTATTGTGTGAGACAAATGATGTGCCTTGTCTTCATTTGACTGCTTTTTAGGTATGAAGAGTTCAGTCTGAAATGGCTCTGTGTGTTTCTTATCTTCATGTCCATCCATGCTGCCAGGGAACTTCATAACCTGATACTTCTTATCACTTGCTGCGAAATGGGCATGGCCCTTCCAGAAGGCAGACCTACTTGCCTGGTCTGTGTTCCACCAGAGCTGACAAGTTTCTTCTTGTGCCTAAGGATTGAAAGGAAGTTTATGTCTTTTCTCCTGGCCTTTTGGACATGGAAACACTTTCTTTTGGCTATGGTGTTTTGTAAACCACAGTACAGCTGCAAGTTCTGCACATTACTGAATAGCAAAACAACTGCCACAGCTTTTATGACAACAGTGTTGTGGCAGGGCAAAACATTGTATGATGAAAGCTGAGATTAGGGGTTCATATAACTGTTTGAGGATCTGTCATCCTGCTACCCCATGTCTTTCATGCATACTGTTCCCTTGATAAGAGTGTGACAAGCAACCCATTGTTTGACTAATTGTCTAGAGGTCCAGTATCCAAAAGGAAAAGTTCAAAGGAGAAGTCTTTTGATTGTCTGCAACAAACATACATATTTCTTTGTCTAAATCTTTATACCAGTTTCTCACTCTTGCATGTATAAAATTTATTTCTGACGTTTGCAACTTTAGTTTCCCTGCAGAAAGAAGAACTTGTTACTGGGGAATTATTTGTCATAGGGGAAGAAATAGACACGGGTTGTGGAAACAAAAGGCAGTCAGTAATGATGCAAAATTAGAAGCTCTGATTAATAAACATGGGCTTGATAACTGTGTAGTTCCTCAATACTGTCAGCCTTTATATATCTGTGAAGCATCTTTTAAGATCCATCTGTCCTGTGCTGATGTTTAAGGAACTTGAATTTTCTTTTTTTTTTTTTTTTGAGAACAGGAGAAGGATAGGCAAAAGACATTTTAAAAGTGCTGTCAAAATGCATGGAGGGAAACAATCCACCCAGTAGATGGAGGGATCCATCAACAACCCATAGATGGCCTGAAATATGATATTTGAACAGTCTCTCAATGTCTGGCAGTTATCAGAAG
Organism: Vireo altiloquus; assembly: GCA_013396875.1. Taxonomy (NCBI): domain Eukaryota; kingdom Metazoa; phylum Chordata; class Aves; order Passeriformes; family Vireonidae; genus Vireo; species Vireo altiloquus. The sequence continues at coordinate 1,564,907 of VZRF01012999.1, read as the reverse complement.
CAGAAGTTACTCAGCAGCTGGGAATGGTATCTTCTCCTGAATGCCTTTTTTCAGCATGGTTTTGTATTTTGGCATTCAACTGATTTCTAAAGATGAATGGTGACATGTATGGTGACCTGTAATGCAAATATTTACTGTATTTAATTACCTGTAAATCTTATTTTATTCAGATGAAGCTGCCTGGTTTTGCTGTTGCTGTTTGGATGTTTGTTTGCCTCTGTCCATCTGTGGGTGGCTATCCAAATGGAAAAGTAAGAGAAGCCTGCACTAGCATGGTACCTTGTCACGGTGGCTCTCCTCAACTGTCACCTGAGCACACCATTTCAGTGAATGCCTCTGAATTTAAACCAGGGGACAGCATAGAAGGTATTGTGTCAGTTATAGCTGAAGAGTTTTATTTGTTTCTTTGTATCGTAATATGTCTTTCCTCAGTTTTCTGTACTGGATTTATCTAAACAATTGAATCTTATTTCGGGAAGCCATTAAGCATCATTTAGTACTTGAAAAATGAGCATCTGGTAGTGATTGTTGAAATATCTCCTCCTTCCTCTGGAGTAGAGTTAAACTTCCCTTTCTTTTTCTTCTTGCTTCAGTTCATCTGTCTGGACCAGATTTTGAAGGCTTTTTCCTACAAGCCCGGGATGCAGAGCACCTGGATAGCCCTGCAGTTGGTTCTTTTGTGTTAGCTGACCGCAGACGTTCTCAGCTGCTGACGTGTGGCCGGAGCAAGGTAGAGCCCAGTGGCATAAAATGGGGCACTGGGCCCTGAGGGGCTTGTACCAGACTGTCTGCAGTAGGACAGAGCTAATCTGTGCAATCCTGTTTGAGTTCAGTGAGTCTCTTAGGAAATTGGTCCAACTTGGAGTCTAGAGGCATGACTCACTGCAGCTCTGGACTGTTCTTATGAGCTGTTTAAATTGTCCTGCTGACAGAGGGATGCTGAATGCTGCAGGAAGATGTAGCATTTGTAACCTTACTTTTACTTGTACCCAATGAACATAGTGTATTCCTGATAGTAAAAGGAGGAGTCATTGCACTGTATCTTCATCTTCTTATTGTCAAAAAGTGTCAAAAATCTTACTAAGAAAACCTCACCATTTCAGCATAAATGCTGCAGGGACCTCTATCTCATTGCTGGAGTCTTCCAGATTGAAAGTTGTTCATTTTAGCCCTGAAGCTTGTTAGTAGGTGTAAGTTGCAATGCTATACCTCACCTGAGCTGATCATGACTGACTGGGCAAAAACCAGTTGCACTGGAGTTGTGCAGTGTCTCTTCAGGATTTAGTTGCAGCCTCTGCTGACTGTGTTTACTAATAAAATGCATATCCACTGTGTAACTCTTGATATGTGTGTGTTTTCAGAATTCAGCTGTCAGTCACACAAGTAAAGTGAAAAAGAAAGACATAAAAGTTTATTGGATTGCTTCTGGAGATCCTCCAAAGCATGTACAATTTCTGTAAGTAAACCTAGTATCAATTCTGATTTATTAAAATGCAGACAGGGTAAGCCTGTACCATCATCTGTCGAATATTGTCCAGCAACTGAAAAGTCCTTGGGTCCGATGGCCTGAAAAGTCAACATGCCTTACTTGCTGCAGAGTCTACAGTAAGGTAGACATTTCTAGGGAGGGCTTGAAGGTGATAGGGTTTTTTTGGTTTGTTTTTCTTTTCTTTCAGGGAGAATATAAGGGGATTTGGAGGCTGGTTTCTTTAGTCTTTCTAGTTAGCTTCTCACTTCTCATACCTGTGGTATACAGTGTTAAGAATATTTTTCTTTGCTTGTACCTAACCAAATGATATGTATACTTTCCTGTTACACTACAAGCTTTTTGTGAGCTACAGGATGAAAGCAATGCAACTCTTCTCTGAAGTTCTAATCTATGCCATATATATGAATGTTTTTATATCCGCTGCAGCACGTGCTATTATGTTTTAAAATTATTTTTCTACTGAGATTTAAGGTATTTTCCTACTTGAATCCCTAAAATGTAGAGGTCTCCATAAAGATGAGGGTTTTAAAAATAGTTTGTGTGAGCTATAGAATTTTTTCCTTTTTAAAGTAGCAGCCAACTATAAATGTATGCTGTAATGGCTGTGTGTGTATTGTGTTTTTTAAGAGCCACAGTTGTGAAGAAATACAGGATTTTCTGGGTAAAGATTCCGGGTCCCATTGTTTCTCAGACTGATGTGCTGTCCCCGACACCACCTTTGCCTGCAACATCAGAGGCTATGTCAACTTCAAACCCAGTTTCCTACATATCAAAGCCAGTAAGTAATGATAAACCTTAATTGGGCTATCTTTACTGCTTGTGATGACTGGAATTTAAAGGGATGACATTGATACAGCTTATTAACAGGAAAGGAGAGATGATGGGTGAGTAACTTTGATATCTAAAACTAAGAACGTGACAGTTTTAGTTGAGTTGCCTGAACTCCTCAGGGTTAAATGTTCTCATACTGCACACAGGTCAGAAGATTAACAGAACATTTAAAAATCAATGATCAGGAAATATTATGCATACTTCTCATGAGAGGTGGGAAAAGACTTAATCTGGTCTTGGCTAATAACTTCCTATTTAGCAACTGCAGGCTCAGAAGCTTTCTTGTCTGAGTTCATCTGTGTTACTGACCTCTATTACTGAGTTTTGAATGGATTGACCAAGCATTGCTATTTGATCCAGGATAATTGTGACTTATAAGTATTTTCTCAATGTGTATCAGTGGAGTTTCTACTTTAAAAGCAAATACAAAGGTGGAGTACCCTTCTTTTCTTCCTCATCCAAATATTAAATCAAAGAAAGTTTTTTCTGAAGTTCTTACTGGCTTTTCAAAGTTATTTTATTGAAGTGTCTTTAAAGTGAAAATTCAACTCAAATATAGCTTGGAATTCATCATCATTTTACTTAGTAGTCCTAGGGTAATTGTAGACATGGTTTAAGAGATTGGCATGTAGACATAGATGACATTGTTGTTCCTTGTGTGCTTTTTCTACCATGGGTAGAAAGGGAGGAAGGGAATAGAAACTCTCATTGCTCACAATTTGTTTGTTTGTCTAGTTTAGTGCATCAGGTTGTGGAAATATGAAGTTCTGCATTAGGAACCCTTCAAACTGTGATCCTGGAAGTGCTTCCTGTTTTTTTCTATCTTTCCAACGAGAGGAGAGCTCAGTTTTTATTGAAATGAGTGGTCCAAGTGAAGGATATTTAGCGTTTGCATTGTCCCATGATCAGTGGATGGTGAGTGTTCTATTTTATTTTCCATAATTGCTTTTGTGATGTTAGTAAAGTTTAAATGGAAATTCATATGAAAAATGGAAATACTGTCAGATGTCACACAAAGTGTAACTCTCCCACAGTGCTAAAACACAGGTTGTTTCTTATAGGTGGATATTCACTTAGCTGAGGAGTGACTAATTGCAGTAGAATTTCCCTACAGATATCTCTTATGGAAGAATTCAGTGTGTCTGACTGAAATTCCTGCTTAAGTCCATCTTTATTTACCCATCCAAAAAATCTTACCTCTCAGAAGCTGAGTTGTTATTCTGAAAACCATTTACATTTGATCCTTGAATGCTACTACTATACAACCAGTCTTAAAAAATGTTTAAAGATATTTCTAACTTATGTTAAAATGAATGGATGATGCTGTTGACAAATGCATAATCCATGAGCTACTTGTTGCATAAAGGAGATGCTGTTTATATTCCTGTCTCTGATGCAGGAACACTTGGTTCTTAACAACCCTTTTTTTACAGCTGTGGAGGAAAAAATCTTGTAACTGAAGTGGATTTTTAAATAGCTTTAACATCCATCTGTCTTGTCTAGTTAATTTAGTCAATTCTAAGTAATTAAAGAAACTTCTGATAATGTGGTTGTTACTCTGGAGGGGAGTGAATCATAATGAATGTTTTTATGTGTCATCTCTGACTTCGTGTAGTTTCTCAGTGATAATGCTGATGTGTTTGAAAGATGGGAAATAACAGCTTGATAACTACAGAAATCTCTCAGGTCTTGCTGCCTATATTAAACCAAAGACCATTTGGAGACTGCCAGTAGTGGTTTTTATTGGGCTATAGATATTTTTCTTTTCAACTCTACAGGGTGGTGATGATGCATATCTGTGTATTAATGAGGATCACCGTGTTCATGTAAGCACTGCCCATCTGAAGGAGAGAAGTTATCCTCTCTTGGATTTAGAGGTATGTTTGAAAACAACTCAGATGCTTTCACAGCTGTAGCTTTGAAGGAAGGTATGCTGCTGCTTTGTGCTTTAATTTTGCACAGCAGGTATAAATACTAAAGTGGATCCATAATTCTCGAAGGTGAGATTGGCTGGGCTCTTACCCCAGTAAATATTAACTTTGGAAGTCAAAATTTAATATGTAAAGATAGTCACATGGTGGGGGCTTATTCTATTTAGAAACTTTGTGCCTATTATTAGTCTGTCTCTTTGTTAGAACTGCAATTGCAACCGATATATCCTGCATTAAAGATGAAACAATCTTTTGAGCTGTAAAAATTAGTGATAATAAGTTCAACCTGTATGTTGCTATGTTGATTTACTGACATGCCTCTTGCATGCCAATTTCGAAGGTATCCTCCTCCCCTGGATTATTCACATTCTTTCTTTGTACATCAGTGACAGTCTCTTGTCTTTTTATGGTCACTTTTAAGTCAATTACTCTGGCAGTCTGAAACCTCTGGGTATTTAATATCTCCTGTTTTACAGAATGCCCTAGAAGATGTGTCATGGAGGCTTGCAGATGGTGTTCTTCAATGTTCTTTCAGAAGGAGTATTCGTCTCCCTGCTAATAAAGGGAGATTTAATCTGGATACCAGTTACTACATCTTTCTGGCAGATGGGGAAGCTACTGAAGGTAAACTTGACTTACATATGGTTACTTTTCTTTTAGCAACTCTAAATGCATTAGTAACCCTTATGTAAGACATGGCTTAGCTGAGAATTGGGGTCTGAGCTAAGGTTTCCAAGTTTGAGGCCTTTAATTCAGTCGCCTTTACTGCTTCTCTGGATCACTGGTTTGCTTGTGGATGTTATTGCAAATTTACTCCTATGTGTTGTGTGCTCGCTTGACGAGAGGAACTGATACCTTCTTGAGAACTGACCATGTTTTTTTCTAATGGAGACTAATGTGAAAGGGAATTATTCTTCATGTCTTGTGCATGGAGAATGGTATTTTCCATAGCTGGGTGAGTTGGGTTTCATACATTAAGTGTACAGGATAGGTTCTTACCATATTGTGTGTTAGATTGCGTTATTATGCTCAGTTGCCACAGCAGGGCTTGCATTCATGAATGGGCATACTTACAAGTGCAGTGGCTTTCATAAGCAAGAAATAAACCACTTTGTGTCACTGCTAGGTGGACTAATATACAAACATCGTCGTCAGCCCCTAGTCACTGATGGACTGTACAATGTCACAGGACTTCCTCAGGATATTGGAGGTTCTCGGTCCCCACCACTTATCAAGGCTCATGGTAAGCTGCAGTTCTGGTTTTGTGTCCCAGTTCTAGACTTTCTGAGACTGCAGAGTTATTGCAGAATAGGTGCTCCCTCTTGTCTTTCTGGCATTCATGTTGTATATTCTGTTGGCTAGCAAGATCTGATGCTCTGGTGGCAGAGGGAAGTTATTAATAATTTTTCATTTTGAGAACAGTGTTGTGAGATTCATTTTGCCCAGAAAAATGTACCTGCACTTGCCTTTTCCCTTAAATTTATAATCAGGACTTGTTTGTTTCTATCGCTTTCTCTCTATTTCAAGTTGTTCTAGTTGCATTTTTGCTTTAGTTCTTTTGAAATGAGGAACCACTCAACTGGCAGTCTGGAGACACTGAAGTTAATGGTTATTTTTTCTCCCACAGTGCTGGACTTTAATGCAGGTCCATGATACAACTGTCACTCATTCTTTGTCACGCAGGTTGTAGCAAGGTCATCTTTCATCCTCTAACATCGGAGTTGGTGATAGAATGGCTTCTCTCACCAGTATGTTCAAAGTCTATTAATGTGTGAAATGTGCAGTATGCAGAGCTGCTCTGTTGTGCTGTGTGGGAAAAGGTTGATTATCTTTTGTGTGGATGTTTCTGTCCTCTAGTAAGATAAAGGCTATAAAGCTGTAGCCTGAACCAGGTGGAAGGTTTTTAATCACTGGTAAATTCTGACTGTGTGCATATGGACTAAGCTATTACTTATTCTTTGAAGTTGTATTCATGTGCACTTAAGTTACCTATCACTTACCTTGTTGGGTCTTTTGTTGTTTGTTTTTTCTATTTTCAGGAGCACTAATGTTTGTTGCTTGGATTACCACAGTTAGTATTGGTGTTATTGTTGCACGATTCTTCAAACCTGTCTGGTCTCATTCATTCCTATTTGGAAAGGAGTTGTGGTTTCAGGTGAGCAAAATCTCCACATATCTCCAGCTGTATTTTCTAGCATTATTGCAAGTGGAATTATAAACCTACTAGATCCAAGAAATAGACTAAACATGGTATGATTTACATCTTACCATGTAATCTTATAAAGTGGAACAATTGAAAATCAGAAGTTCACATACTTTACTAGTAAAAGTAAAGTCCAAAGCAGGCGCTAAGTATATCTTTTAACTATAGGTCTATTTAATGTCTTTTAATGATGTACTAAGAAAGCTGTAGAGTTTCTAAAAACAAACATAACTTTTCTAGGTGCATCGTATGCTTATGTTGACCACAGTTGTGCTTACAAGCATTTCTTTTGTGTTGCCTTTTGTATACCGAGGAGGCTGGAGCCAAGTAAGTGTGTACTTTCTGTTTGTGAACTCTAAGGTAAAGGTGGGACTAAATGAATGAGGAGGTCCACTGACAGCTAACATGTTATGATCCACTGACAGCTAACATGTTATGACTATTTCTAAGCCAATTTCTGTGAAAGCTGTTCTTGAGTAGGCTGATTGCAAATCCTAGCAACACAGATGAGGGATATTGTCTCTTTTAAGCTGCAGCTGAAAAATTTCAGTGTTTTCCTTCACACAAATTCCTTACTCACAGTTTCTTCATGTGCTATTTTGGTCGTACTCTTTCTTTAGAGAATATGAAGGGGAGTAAGGATGTGATGGCTGACATTAGCATGGTAAACCTGCTGGAATAAGTATTTTTGTGAACTTGGATATGACTGCATCCAGTGATAAGCTTAGTCTGGAGCAGTAGCTAGATGGAGATTGTATACCTGTTGCTGTCACCTGCACTCTGTTTGATGCAAGGTGACATAAAAAGTTGGAAAGTCTAGAGAGTATCTGAATCCAAGGGGGGGAGAATACAGTCACAGGTGTGAACTAGGGAAATTGAATAAAGTGTTTTTGGGTGAGAGAGAAGACTAGTGCTGGGATGAGTTATAAAATAGGCCTGTCCTGAAGACACAGCACTGAGGCTGGAGAGCTTGGACTATGGCTTCTGTAGTCATATTAATCTGCTCTTCAGCTGGTAGAATTTCTCAATACAGCAAACAGATGGGACAGCCCCTGAGCAGACATACCAGTGTGTCTGCTACCAAGGCAAACAATCTCCATCTGGCTGCAGGGCACCTTATTGTGTCCTGTTGCTTCTTCCAGTGCTGCTCGGCTGTTACTTACTAATACAATGCTAAATAAAATTTGCAGATTTTAGTGTCTTTTCTCTCTGTTGATATAGATATTATATTTAAGAAAACTGTCCTCTGTTTAGCAAGCAGGTTTTCATCCTTATTTTGGCTGTGCTGTGATGGCTTTGACAATCTTTCAACCACTTCTGGCAGGTTTCAGACCATCTCGTCACGCGCCAAGGTACAACTGATTCATTAAGTTACAGCCACAGGAATTACATGTGACTGTTTCTTTAAAAATTCTTTTTACAATGGAAAAGTTTTACAACTTGAAAGTAGGCAAAAAAGCCCCCTTCCCCCATCTATGTAATCAATAAAATGTGTTTCATTGTTTTGTAGGAGGCAATTGTTTAACTGGTTTCACTGGAGTGCTGGTACAACAGCTAGAATACTAGCTGGTGAGTAGAAGTAATAGTTGTAACTCTCATTTAACTGATTTAAAGGAGCTTTGTCCGTTATCTGGGCTGTTGTTAATGTAAAACATCTATGGACATCCAGTCCAGGCATGTCTGAAGATCCTTTTCTTTGTTGGCCATCTTTTGTGTGAGTTTTAAGGGGCCATTGGATACAACTTAGACAAAAAATGACTTTAAAACCAAAGGAATTACTGACAAATCTGAAACACCTCTGTAACTAGGACCCATCCTTATCATCATAATTTTTTTTTTGTCTTGGAAGATATGAGATTAGTGTTCTTACAGTAGCATAGTTCAATGTTATTTAATGGGAGACAGGAATTTCACTTACAGACCTGGAAGCTGGGTTTAATTCTGTTAACAGAGGCAAGCTTCCACAGGAACCTTAAGCACTAATGTGGTGGTGACTGGTCTTGTTGGTAGTCACAAATGCTAGTGTTTGTGTGGCTGGAATGTGATAGGGAACCAAGCAGGCTGAAAACCATCTTGGCCTTTTCCTTTTCTTCTTGTCTCAGCCCTCACACTACAAAAAACCTCCAAAATAAGCCCTCCCAAACAACCTCCCATCTCCCCCCAAAAACCCTCAACAACTTTCAGCTGTATGAACTCCTTTAACCTCATTCCTCAAGCAGTTTTACCCAATACCTGGGAAATCTATTGTAGAGAGCATCGAGAGCATTTTTTAAGTATATTGGCACAACATTCTTACTGGGTTATCTTGTTTTTACTGAATAGTGGTGACGATGTTCTTGGGGATGGATCTGCCAGCACTTGACCTGCCAGACCCGTGGGACACCTATGCAATGATTGGCTTTGTGGCTTGGCATGTTGGTACTGAGGTTCTTCTGGAAATACACAGCTACTGTCTCATCCGTAAAGGTACAAACCCAGCAAAGCTCCTGTCGTCCTCTTGCTTGCTGAGCATAAAACCAGTGTGGATTGAATTTCAGGGTTTCTTTGGCCTCTGACTTGGAAGCTGAAAGGGATTAACTCGAGTAATAGTGTCCTATTTTCTGTAGACAAATGTTTGTGGAAGTAAACCGGTTTTCAAGACAAAAGTGTTCTAGAAAAGTGGGGTTTGTGCCATTATAAATAGTAGCTTTTCATTTCTCTAACCACAGTTCATGGAGGACTGAAATGTGCAAGTATTTTCTGAGAATCTCTTATTTTTGGCCATAATTTTGATCCCGGGTGGGTATATTAAGTCCAGGTTAACTCAGGCAGATTTAATCTGTATTTAGTTGTCAAATTGCTGTTATTGCAGGAGCAAGCTTGAATGCTTGCCATTTTGACTGACCAGGGGAAGGAATGTGAGATCCTGACTCCAGTATGTCTAGTGGAGAGATGGGTAATAACTTAATTGGAAATGGTTATCTCCAGTGGCTGGTGTCACAGAGAGGAGGTGACTGTGCACATGTGAATGACCTGTGTATAAGGCTGAGGCATCTGCACAGTTGAAGAAGTGTGATATTACTAAGTCTGTGTAAGGTGGCACATGGAGAAGGAGTGATTATAAAATATGTGAATTTAAATTTAATGGCAGCAATTGCTTCCTAGAAATAGGGGAATTAACCTGAAATGTTTGCACAATGAGTGTTCTCATGTTGGCTAATGAAAATACTTAATGAAATCCAGTTATCTTAAAATGTAAAAAAGCATTAGCTCAAAACTCAGTGTTTTGATTATTCAGTCCAGCAAAAGAGACAAAATGTTTTTTGACTTCAATGTCCAGAATTTACTTTTTGTAAGTCAGCTCCAGAATAATTTTTCATTTGTGCTGTGAGCATGATTGTAACAGGTCATGAAATGTCAAGTGAGACTTCCAAGTCCTTTTCGGATTGTTCCTGTGTAAGACTTAGTCACAGGAACAAGACTTCTGCAGCATAAAAATGAAACCCTCCTTCCTCTTAAGAGCAGACTTAACTTCTGTTTTTTTGTTTTTTTTCCATGAACAGTTGAATTGATAGAGGATGACAGAGTACAGATACTGCAGTCACTCACATCTGCAGAAGCAGAGGTGAGTCACAATTTGGTAACTAACTGCTATGAAATGGGATGATTCTTTGTTTAAACCAATAAAAGGACTGACTAGTCAATGACGTTTCTTTCTCTTTTCTTGCAGGGTTGTCTGTTTAAACAGATTGTGTTAACCATCTATGTCTGTGGAAATATAGTATTCCTTGTTGCCTTCCTGATAGCAATCAACCAAGTATGAAATAAGTGTGTGAGAATCTTGTGATGAAATACTGTGCAGTTGAAAAATCTGCAAGGAATACTTTTTATTACAACTTTTTTTCTCAACATGTCCCTGAAGATGTGATTGAAGAATAACAGCACGTGTGTGTCATGCTCAGTGTTAGGGAGGTCTGGAATTCAAATCTAGAGAGGAATCCTGCAAAAGCTGTCTTCTGATGGGGCTTTTAATGGGAGCCTTTGCCTGAGTAAGGAATGAAATCTCTATATTTTAAGCACACTAGTTAACTTGATTGAAGCTTACAGGTTAAAAGAAGACTGAGAAAGTGTGCTGAAAATGTTATCATGGTAATCAGTTCCCTACTCCTTTTGTGAATGTTATTGGGGGAACAGGTAAGATATGACTGATCTGGATCAATCTGTCCACTTTACTGTGTTCTGATGATACATGATGGGCTGACTTCCTGCTCCTGATAGTTTTGTGCATAAAGAAACCCCCAACCAAACAAACCACAAAACTTAGTGAAAAATTGTCCCAAATGCAGGTTGATGCACAAGCTAAATGGATAAAAGTAAAATGCAAAAAACCACTGTCTGCTCTAAGAGCAGTGTACTTACACAACAAGCATAGGAGTTTAGGAACTTCAGTCCTTTAGTAAAACCACCATTTGCCTCACTCAAAATACTGCTCTGTCTCATCCCTCTTGGTGCTTCTAAACCATAAAGAGAAAACGTGTTTTCAATATGAGTGCATTAAAACCTATTGTAACTTATGCAAAACTCAAATCAGGAAGATCCTATCTTTGTGGATTTCTGTTTTACTGTCTTTGGTTGCTTATGGCTTCTGAATTACTTGACTGTGTGAATAGGATGAATTTATGCCAATTGATGCTTTAATGGAAGTGAAAATACTTGCTCTGGAATGTTGAATTTGTATTTGTGCTATTGAGCAAAATGTAGATTGGAAGCTATGTTGACTTCAGAAAAAGCAGCTTCTGTTAGTGTTAAATGAAAACCCTTTGAGCTGGCATATCTAGAAGACAAAACTATAAGAATTCTGCAACAATTCTATTCTAAAATAATATTGGAGGGCAATTTTTTAGTTAACAAAAGATTTCTCCAAATAGATGAACTAGGTACAGAGAATAGAAGGACAGTATTGCTTAACTTTTTTGGTTCATGGTTTGCCTAAGTATAGAAGGATACTCTTGAAATGACATTTTGGAAATGAAAACTTAATATGCTGTGCAGTTACTGTGCTTTGCACTTGTGTTTTGTGGCTCTCAACAGCTTGCTCCCACACATCTTCATTTTCCTTACTGAAAAGTATTGATTTTCAGTTTTAACAATTCAAAATATATTTTCAGGCTAGGACTACTGAGCTAGCTGGGAATGAAGGTGTTGGGAGTATTGGTTAAAATACAAAGTAGTGAGGCCTGACTTGGTATAGACTTTTACAGCAACATCTCTACAAGCATGACCAGCTCTAAAATAGTCGTAAGTGTGGGTCAGGTGGTGGCTCTCTGCAGTTACTAAAGCTCTCTGGTTCTGTGTCTTCCTCCTCCTCCCCAAGTGCCCAGTGCAGCCTGTTGCATGGACAGGTGATACTGAGGAAGCTCCACGTTTGTTTGTCGTCAGTGATCTGTTTGGCTGCTCAGATATCTGATTTAGCCATAAGGGCATTTATGTGGCTGGGATTAATCCCCTTGTCAGCAGCAGCTGACTGTGAGTGAGTCTAAGTTGAATCATCCCCCTTGAAAAAATCATGTGCAGATTGGGAAAGGAGGACTGTGAAGAAATGAGTCACAACCCAGGCTGAAGGACAAGAAGCATGGGGCCAATTGTGTGGGTGTGGGAGTTTTTAGAGAACTTTGATCTCAAAAGCCTGGGAATCTTAGGCTCATCTACTGCTAAAGTTTGGTGGGACTCCTTTGACCACTGTGTGTTTATAGAAGAAAAATCGCTCAAGCTAGGCATGATTGATGGCTTTTTAAATTAAGGGTAATGCCAGATTCTTTCTGTGATACAATAGCTGTGCTGAGGGTTGTTTCATTTACAGGTGACAATGAACATGGGTTTTAAAACATGAATGTAAATATCTCAATAAAAGTTCTTGTCCCTTTTAGTAATGTGAAAATGCTGTCAAATGGAAATTAGAAAAGTCTTGCCTAGGAGCAAAATGGATTGCCTGTTTTCTGTTGATGTTTTATAAATTAAAGCTATCTAAATCCTTCCTGGAGAAATTATTATTGAAATTGAATGTTAAAATACTTTTACTTTTTCATGCAGTTTCTTTTGCTCAAGAAGAAAAAAAAATTCTTGTTCCACACCTAATACATCTTTAAAATTGACAAAATTGTCTGTTGCTCTGGATAACTTGTTTCTTCCCAGTGTTTGCAATATCGTCTAGTTTGTTCTGGGAGCCCTTATGTGCAGTATTGTCGCTTAATTGATTGAAAGCCTTGCTAATTTTACATAATTTCTCTTCACACCACCCCTGCCCTTTTCCTGCATAACTAGTAAGAGAATGTAATGTGTCTTTGTATCCTAGTGTCCTCCTAAGCTTTTGGTCTACTCCTTGGAAAAAAATCTATGGAAGTGTTTGATGTTGGCAGGAAAATGGGTGGCAGGTAGAAATTTGTGATCAGTCTCACAAATTTAACTGCACAAATCAGTCTTACTGTTTAGGTTAAGTTGTTAGGTGCAGCCTCTGAATGCTGGTCATCTGCTCTTGGTTTAGTATAAATCATGTTCTCTTCCTGTGTTTTGAACAAAGATTAATTGGGTCACATAACTCCAATGGAATGGGATTCACTGCTACTTTGTTTCACTTGAAGTTATTTTTAGCTAGTTGACTATTCAGGCTGCAGAAAGAACCAGGGGAAGATGAACTTAACTTCTCCTTCTCACACTGAGTGCTACATTGTTTTGTGTTTTGTCAAAAATCAGAAATGGGGAGCTGTCCCGTTCAGTGTGATCCTGGCCATGTTTGTCCTTTACCCGAGGAAGGCTGAAGCTATTGCCTGCTTTGTGTGTTCCAGCACGGTTTGTAACACTGCGTGGCGCCCTTGTTCAAATAACAGATCTATTCTGCTTGCTTCGTGTAAACTGGCAGTGAGAGTTTGAGACATCTGAAGGTTTTCCAAAATAGGAAGTGTTCCTAAATGAACTAATTGGAAAAATTTTCAAGCTTTATTAAGAAACTCGATCTTTAAATTCAAGCCAGCTCATACAGATAGTCATTTTGAAATGCGTGTTTGCTTCATATATATGCTCAAGCTTTTGTTTGAGCAGGTATGGACAGTTTTCTTGTGTCATGTGGGTATATCCTTTTCCAGACAACCAAAGATGAACAGCAATCCTTAAGGATAAAATGAAATAATCTCTATTTCTATGCAGAATTTAATACCTTGGTGGTTTTAGACCTTTTTTTGCAGGCTGAAGTAAGAAGAGTCTGAGTGAATAGAAAAATGGTTAAATGATTAACAGGGATGATCTGCTAGTAGGTCTGAGAAATGCTTTGCTCACATAAATCTGATTGCAACTTGTCTAAGGGGTTTGTGTGAAGGGAGAAACTGTTGCATATACCCGAGGAAGTGGCACAGGACAAGTTCTTCACACATGCTTGGAACCACATGTGTTAGTTCATACCTGACCTAGTTCAACCACTGTCTAGCTTCTGTTGGTCTTCCTTCTACTGTGCAAAAGTGACCTACATAACGTAAACCACAGAATTGCATCACTCTGAACCTGCTACCTATGATAATCATCCCACACAAATGATACTGCACTTAGGGACTCTGACTCTGGCTTTTCTTCGGAGAGACTTTTGTCTTGGTGGATCTTAGAAATCACTTTGCTTTAATGATTAGAGTTTTGCATGGCATCTCTACTGACACTTGAAAAAGATGTTTTGCCACCTTGTATTTCTGTTCTTGTTGATACAGGATGTAGGAAAGCTCTGGGGCTGTAGCACTCAGATGATGAGCATTCCTACTTTCCAGATGCACAAAACTCTTCAGTCTTTCTTTTAAACTACTTTGACTAGTATTGTGATGGTAGTTGCTCCTTTTTCTGTATTATTTAAGTTTAATTGTACAGGTTATTGGGGAAGGCAGAGGATGAGTGTCCATAGCCATCTGCTGCTGTTCCAAAAACTGCTCCTGACTCATATCACTCACTTACTCTCATTTTTTAGTGTGTCCTTAAAAGTTGAGGGTGAAATCCTCTGCTCTCACAACCAGCAAATAACAGCAGAAGCATAAGGGAAAAACCCACTCTAAAGCAACAACAACAACAAACAACAGGATAGACATAGAGGAAGTGTACTATAATAAAATTTATTTGTTCTTATCTACTATTCCACTCTCCAGGTAACAATTTCTGACAAGTCTTAAAATTTGAGACATTTCCCACATCGGACTGGGAGCCCACCAAATGTTTGGAGGCTACAAGTCAGTCAATTACTACCACTGTGCCTCAGTATGAGGTAGTAACTTCAGTTTCCTGCTTTGAAAAGAAGACCAGCAAAAAAAATCATCTTTTTTTTTTTTTACTGGTGCACAATCTGAGTCAGCTATACCAGAATAACAGAACCTGAGCTTTATCTGTTCAGTGTTACAAACGAGGCTAAAGCTATTGTACTGATTTGACTATAAGGGTGTGGTGTGCTATGAGGCACTTTTTTCCCCCCAAGAGCTATGTACTGGAAAATCTCACTTGGGTGTGGTTTTTCTAGGTGTGATTGTACCTTCTTTTAGGGCCCTTACCCTCCTCCATCATGTGGAAAGAACTAACCTGTTCTTAGGTGGGAGCCTTGAAACTTGCTGAAGAACAGCATTGGCTGTACCTGTAACAGATATTTGTTTGCGTCTGCAGGACAAGCCCTTGGCAACTCAGTATTTCTGATGGGAGGCTTGCTTGATTTTTAGCTCCCCAGCCAACTGAAACCTAAACAGTATGGTTGTTGAGGTTTTTTCTGTTGTTGGGGGATTTTTGTGTTTGTTTATTTTGTTTGGTTTTTGTTTGTTTTGGTTGAGTTTTGTTGGTTTGGGTCTTTAGGGTTTTTTTATGGACAGGTTGCCTATCGAGCAACAAGTTTCTTGGAAAATCAGGGCTTTCTCAGCAAGCTTGGGGGTGAAACCATTGTCAGCAAGTCAGGCTGTTCATATTATTATGCAGAGGATTGATCTGTGAGGTTGTGAGTGGGCAGCATGTTTGTGGGATGGCGAAGAGAGAAGGATATGAGGATG
The DNA here is from genome assembly GCA_013396875.1 of Vireo altiloquus. NCBI lineage: Eukaryota > Metazoa > Chordata > Aves > Passeriformes > Vireonidae > Vireo > Vireo altiloquus. The sequence continues at coordinate 1,549,421 of VZRF01012999.1, read as the reverse complement.
GCTACACTGTCATATGTAACACAGAAGGATGAATGGACTGTGGAGCTCTAGAAGGTGGCTAAATGTTTAAATATGCTGGCTTAATTATTTTTGGTTTGTTCTGCTATCACTTAAAAAGGAATGCTTTACATTTCATCCAAGGTAGTATAATAGGAAAGCACTTTATATTTACATTTCTTCCTGCTCCTCTCTCACATTTTGCTTTTTATTAACCAATGCTTTTACAAAAAGAATGCTGGAATAGCATTTTCAGTCAAAATCGGATAGATTGGCATACTTTAATGTGAACCAATGTCCCATGAAGTTCCATGGAGATGGGTGTTTATCTGCTCTGTGTATGCAGCAACAGCATATTTCTAATTGTGAGAACAGGTATGCACATGTCTTCATACTTGTATATATACACTGCACTTATGGCCTTAGGTAACTTCCCACTACTTCTAGCAAAATCCAGGACGTGATTTGTGTGTATGTGGCAGTTGGTCAAATCTGAAAGTCTGTTAAAGTCCATTGGATTATGCAGAGGGCAAAATAGCCCATGAAACAGAGGAGCAAAACAAGCAGTATGATCCAGAAAAAGTGTATGGAAGAAAGTCTTCTTAGCTTTATCTGCTTTGAGTGGTAAATTTTACTTCCATGTCATTACAGCTGTTAAAGCACCTTTTTCCCCAGCTTTGCCATTCTCATCCTCAGAGCTGAAAAAATAAACAAACAAAGCCATTGCATTTTAAGTCTTTGTTTCTATCTCTGAAGCAAAATCTCCTTATTTAGAAAAATGAAGAATACACATACCTCCGGCGGTTAATCCAGCAGAATAAGCATTGTTTTAGAGTTATAGAAAGAAATCAGTAGAAGGTGTTAGTTCTGGTAATTTTGCAGTAAAGTGAGTATATTAAGAAAGTACTCCATAACTGCCATTTAAAAATTAGCACAGCTATCTTCTGTTTTGTCTCCGATACTTTCACTAACATATTACACAGAGTTGGTTTTGCCCTTGACTGGATGCTGACAGATTAAAAGGATGCATGAATAATTAAACAAACTCTTTGTTTTATCTAAACTCCTCAGTGGGAGCTGTAACTGTTTGGAAACCTTTTCCTTTTCTGTGATGCTCAGAGAAAACTTTCCTCTCTTCCTGGTGTTGTGAGTTGTAGTGGGAGTTAGTCATGTTCCTGATTTCATCTGATGCAGTAACAGTACCTGTGTAAACATCAGTATGGCTATTGTTTGTAACTGGGAAAATGTGGGTAAGCTTGAAAGGGACACTGCATGGCAAATGATTTCATGTTAAGGTTATTTTTAGAATGGCAGTAAAATGCTGTTGTTTGATATGTAAAAGCCTCCCCCGAGCACATTGTTGATCTGAGAATGCAGCAGGAATAATCTCCATTACTCTGACCCGTTAGTTTGAAGAGTCACCCAAAATAGCATCTCATTCCTTCACCCTGCATATGTCTGTGCTGAGACAAGGGGTCAAAGCAGCTGTTTACTTGATTTACACGTGTCAGCAAGTGTCCAACTCGAGTTATGTTTTGAATGCTGAAGTTGTTGCAAATCATAGAAGCATCTGAGTGTAACTTTATATCCTAGAGCCGCTGATATTAACCTTAGCTCTTACAAAGACACTGTGTACTTTTTACAGGCTGAGGGATTCTGAAGGATTTGAGTCCTGGACGTGGTTTGAGAACAGTCAGTTTGATGCTTCACTTATACCTCACAGACTGTTTTTACTTGCTCTATACATTACAGAAATAGATGGTGTGCATGAATCTTCATTAAAAAGAATTTTTGTATTTTACTTTCTTCAACACAAATGGACCTGTCTCCATTGTGTTTTTTGAAAGTTGCAAAGCTTCCAGTGTTAAGGAAAAAAATCACTCATCTAGACTAGCTAGGTGCCAAAAGCCTTGGACCTTCATGTCCCATGAGAGCTTGTTCCACACTGTCAGTAGGTTTTGCTGCTTATTCAGCTTTAGTTTTGCATTTCCTTATTCATTTCTCTCTGTCTAGCCTTTGTTCCCTCCCAAGGGCTTTTCATTTCCCTAATGCATGCTGCTTCTTCAAAACATTTGCACTTGAATTAATTTGCCTGAAATTTAAAGAAGAAAATAAGCCCTAATAATGCAAATACAGGTGTATCAATTACAGCATTGTCATCCTTTTCTCTGTATAGTTTTTCTGAGGATGCATACTTTGAGATATTGATGGGGAAAGGAAAATTGTTGCTATATGGAAAGAGGTATATCCTACATCTTTGCAAGTCTGTGGGCATGAAAAGCTCCTAATTTAATCTTATATTTCTCTATGTAGATTGGCACATGGAACAATTTCTCTGCTTCCGTGTCCTCGGCCATCCCTAACAATTTCAGTTACTTGTTCTGAAGGCTCATTTCTTTCCTAAAGAAAAATTGTTACTAAAGGGGCCACCTTGCTGCTCTGTCCTGTGATTCTCTGCTTTCCATTGTCTTTCAGAGTCCTCAGTGCTTGTTTAATGTTTACATGCTGTAAGTGCCTCTCAAAGCTTCAGTTTCAGAGAGGATTAGTTTTTCTGTTTTACTCTTCATTGTTTTAGTAATGAACGATAAGCTACCAAAAATAATTGACTCCCCTCTTTTCTCTAGTGGTGTTTAGGGTGAACCTGCTAGGGTGAGCATCAGTGACTGCTTTGAAAACAATGTATTTCTCTAAGAAACAGCTCTGTATAATACATTGTTTTAGATCGAGAGGCTTTCCTGGTTTTGTTTCCCTTTTAGAAGTCTCAGTAGGATTATAGGTTTGCTTGGGAAAAATTGAGTCACTTCCTGGCTTTTTTCACTGATCAAAAATGTCCCAGGGAGTGGCAATGAATAAGTGGAGGGCTAAAGAAGAATATGGCATAGTTCCAAATTCTACTAGGCATTAAGATACTCACTTGGAGGCAGTGCTTACTGGGGGAATTTTTGAGGTAGTTGCCAAACTGCTTGTATTTTAGTTGGGATCAATTTTTCCCAACTGGCCATTTTCTTTTAAGTAAATGGGTGAGACCAAATGCAGATTTACGGGACAGATTCTCAAATATCTTGGCTATATTTGTTCTTAGTCCCCTTTCCTGAAAGTATTTTTTTGCCATTATCCTCAAGTGAGAGAGAACCAAGGTTGTTTAGGAAGTGTTTGAGTGGAAGGGAAAAATGTAGGCATTTCAGATGCTTCTCCTGGCAGATAAAAATAACCAGGGGTTGTTACAGATAGAGGTGCTCAGCTAACATGGCCCATCTGAATGGTACTGCCCGCTTGCAGTTACTGCTTGGAAAAGCCTTTCCCAGGATACCTTCAGGAGCACCCACTCAGCAGGCTGCAGGATAAATGACTGTTCCAGTAGAAATCTGCTGATGGGTGGGTGAGTATCCCTTTTCCATTACCTTGTATGTATGTGATGGGGGAATTAAGAGGCTATCCCAAAAATATAATAGGCTTGACCAGCTTCTGGAGTGCTTTATCTTGCCTGTACTAACTCCTTCTGCTTAGAAGAGCTGCTGGCAGCAGCCCTTGGTACTGAAGTACACAGAAGTGCACAGATGGCAGGATGGGTGCTTGAGGAAAGCAAAGGTCCTCTAAAGTAATAGAAAGGTGTAGTGGCCTTATTGATCAGGAAGGCTGGGCAGCACTGCTGGAATATTTCTGGCTGTTGTGTGCGTGACTCCATGATGTTGATACTCTTAAAATCTGAGAGCATTCCTTGCTGAGCAGCTCTTCCCAATCAGTGCTTACCAATGCAAAAATACCCAAAAGTTCTTACATGATCCAATGATCATCCTCTCTCTTGGCTTTAGTGTAAAGAATTCCTGGGCTGCCAATACAGCTTTAGGCAGGGCCCAAACTTACATTTTTGCTGCATATTGTCTGGAGGGAGAGAATGTGGGATCAGGACCCCTGATCTTCCTGTAATTCAACAAAAATGTTCTTTCCTTCAAGTGGAATGTGACTACTGTCTGAAATCTGCTGCTCTGTTAAGTACACTTAAATGCAGTTTAATTATCTGCATTGAAGTGCAACATAATCGTAAAGAAGAGTTCTCTATGTTTCTGGAAGATTTTGCTATTGCTTTCAAACTTTTATTATAAAACTTTATATTAAGAAATAGATACTGCATGTATTAATAGAATATAAAAAGTATGCAAAAATAACTCTGTGTACTATTGGACTAACCATCTGTAGTGATGAAAACTGTTTCATTATCCTTCAGAAGCTATAAAAATAACTCAGGTTGATGAAAAAAATGTTAAAACTTGCATAAACACTATCAAGACAATGTTGGCAATGTTGATTCCTTAAGAATACAAAGTAAAGCTGGTTATTAAGTAGTCTTTCTGATTTAAGGAGTAACTTGGATAATTTAGAAAGTAGTTGGAATGCAGATAGGCTCAAAAACATGCCAGTGAGGGAGGAGGAAGTGTTAAGTAGCAATGCTGTTAGTTACCTGCAAGAAATGAAAACTAATTCTGATAATTGTGGTAGCATTAATGGAACTTGAAAGAGAACCATTTTTAATCTTTGAAGGTTCCAGGAACGCCTGTTCTGCGATAGTTTATTTTCCAAATTTTGATACGGTAACTAGCGCATTGCTAAAGACAAAATAACTCAACAGATCCAAAATGCAGATTGGTATTTGTTAACAAACAAGAACAAGGAAATTATTATTAATAGCATATTAGTCTGAAACAATCCAAATATAAGAGTGAAACCAGTTGCCAGCAGATAAGAGCAATATTAGTTTGCTACATGAGCGAACAGCAGTGACGTGATTTTCCTTTTCTGTTACCTGTTAGCGAGGGATCTTCTGTACCATCTCCAGACATCTGGCTGTGAAGGTGAGCATGCTGTGTCGGTGAGCTTAAGCGTTCCTCTTGTTCTTGCAGGGAGATGGAATTTTTGTGGGCTACTTTGTTCAGGCTTGAACCCAGACTGCTCACAGGGTTTGTCTGTGGGACTTCTGTGGTTTTTCTGTTTGGTGGCTGATAAACTTGACTATAATGGCCTATGGGATGATATGCTGGTTTCTCAGATTTGCTGTCATCTTCATCATCGTCATCAATGATAACTAGTTCTGCACGGATCACCCCATCGTACCGGGACAACATCTGGTTTGCTTCTGCATCATCATCATCAACGCGCTGATAACCCATGAAAACCATCGTTACTGGTTCAGATTCATCCACGTAACAAGGTACAGCCTGCACGATGTTGTATTGAACATCTTCCTCATCTTGAGGCGCAGGGGAGGTTTCCTTAGGATGACGGGAATTTAAAAACCTTGTCTCACTCTGCCTTTCTCTTGTATTCTGGTAAGGTTTTAATTCCTCGTGTGCAGTGTTTCTTTCTTCATTATGAATCATCCTATTCTCAGGATTAGTGTGCAGTTTCTTCTCTGAATGGGAAATTACTGGAGAGGGAGACTTTGGTTGTATTACCTTTGGAAGTTCAAGCCCATTCTCTTTATTTTGCTCCATAAATGGCTCTGTTTTGGAGGAGAACTCTGTCTGATGATTGCTAAATCCATTCATCTCTCTTTTGTCAGTGCCTTCCGGTTTTGGTCCAGGAGATAATTTGTCTTTCTGAGGAGTAACTGGTCTGCAGAATTTGTTTGCAAACACAGGTTCATGGTACTCTGTGGGAGACTGAGAATTTTTTTCAGTTGCCTGCCGTAGCAGGTCTTCCACTTCAACAGGAGCAAGTTCATCCATCCCATTTTGTGTACTGCTCCCATTTGAGGACACTGCATAGACTGACTTCCTGCCATCATCATAGACTTTGATTCCTGTCTCTTTAAACTCCTTTGAGGGAAGAGGTATTGTTGATAACACTGTGTTTTCTCCTGTCTTCATGTCTTTTTCAACCTTAATTTCCATGGCAAACAATGCTGTTGAAAGAAACAAGTGCTTAAGCTGGTAATGCAGTAGCCGCAAGAAATGCAGGAGTTCTGACAGTGATAGAGAACAGCTGTCAGAATGAATTATTAAATATGGGAAATTATCCCATACACAGCCATTATATTACATTCTCATTTTGAATGTCCCCTTTTATCCTATGGAAAAAAAAATCATTTAGATCTAATTCTGTGAGGAAAAATCAGTTGTTGAGGAGACAGTTTTCATTATAGGATAGACTCAGAAATCCAGATTTAACCTTGGCCCCTGGCATTATGCTGGGCAATAGCAGCTGAAGGAGCTCAGTGTGCTGTGTTGCTGGAGAGTCTTGGGCATTCTGAAGGGTTAGGAGACTTTCTAGTAGTTGGGAAATAACCAGACTACTGCTAGCTGCCCAACAGCTGTAAGTGCAGATAGAAAATGTGAAATGAATGCTATGAAGAGAGCCTGTGCTTAGTTATGACAGGCAGAGGAATGAAGCCCTGGAAAGAAGTGTCAGTGGTGTTATTCTCAGTGGCACATACCTTACACCACTCTCTCACCTCTCAGTTTTGATGACCTAACTGCTAGCACAGCTTAAATGAGAATGTGTCTCATATCTGTAATGTCTATTCTTTGCTTAAAGTGCATTAGATTCAATATATAGGAAACTTTTGTACACATTGACACCTTCTGGAGTTACTAATAAGCAGTACCTTTTCTCTTTTCTTCATCATCAGTGTCAGCATGTGCTGTACTTCTCAGTGCAGAAGGTCTGAAATACTTGGGAAGGTCAGGTATGCTGGCATATATGTAGTCTGCTGCCTCTGAGTAAAGAAGATCCACAGATCCACAAAGCATTAGTATCTTTTAACTTCTACAAGAACCTTTTAGAAAATATTCTTTTGACTAAACGTACCTTTTTCAAATCCTGCTTTTTCAGTCTTCACAGACTAGGTGGGAAAGAGAACCATTAACAATAAATATGATAGTTACTCTTAAGATGTTAACTAGACAATGCTTTGGTTTCCCTGATAGTTTTAACCTTTGTATGCACAGCTTCATACAGAGAAGGGGCTAAGAGTGAAACGTGCTCAGTTCGAGCATGGTGAGTGAGAAAGTGAAATTTGTGGGGTTTTTGCCAATATGATTCTAAGTCACACAGGGAAGGACAAAAATATTATGAAGTGTTAAACAGTGACCTAGCCTCCCACTGTGGCCAGACCTGGTTGGCTTCAAAGATTTTTTTTTAAAGGTTCTACTTTGGCTTTCCAATGTTACTTATCTCCCTGTGTATCTTTAGAGAATGTGTGTGTTTATGTAAGAACAACTGGAGAAGTGAAGTTTAGTTTCATCGCTGTGTTTTTGAGATGGTTTAAGATGATTTAAAAATATTAAAATGACCTTTTGACAAAGACTAATGAGTGATAACATTAAGATGTGTTTCATCATAATCTCTGTCGGGGGAGAGCATGATGCAGCTTAGCTGGGCACATCACCTGGAGGACTGTGAATAGATCAGTCTCTGCTCCCAGTCTGTACCTGCTGTGTCTGTCTCTGGCTGAGTTGGGAAGTTGCTGGATGTCAGTGGCAGTGCTGTTTTGTGGAGATGTGCTATAGACAATAAAGATAGGAATCATTCCCCCACCCCCATAAATAAGCAAATGGAGATATATGGGCACTTCAACATCTTGACCCCTCTTGTGTTTGAGCTGCTGTCACTTCAGACAAAAGCTCATGGCTGCTCATGGGATCCAGCTAGTTCCCCTTTCCCTGGATATGATGATGACTGAGTAATGAATTCTATTTCTGGAATAATGTACCACTAACCTTTATTATGTCTTCTGTTGTTTTCTCAACAGACTTCAGTTTCTTTAAAATAGCTTCTTCCTTAGCTGAGACTTCCATTTCTTGTCTTTCCAGAGCCTCAATTTCCTTCTCAAGTCTGCAATCACAGTTGAATTTGTTTTAATACGAGGCAGAGAACAACACTGTAGAGTTGATGCACTGGGAATATGGATATTAGTAGGACTGGTTTTACTTATCTTGACAAACTTTGCTCTTACGTGAGATCAGCTTATAACTTCACACACACTGGGTAATAATTGTAAAGCAGTATTTTCATTTAAGAAGAAAAAAACCAAAACCAAACAACAAACAAAGCCTTCCACATGTAAGCATGAACTATTTTGCCAGTTATGTTTTGGCTGATAGGTTAACTGTTTTCTTTTAAAAACCTTCATTGTTACGTGCAAGGAATATTGAGGTTCAGGAGTTGAAATTTCTTTTGGGCTTTCAACACTGGCTGTAGGTTTGTATGTTACAGCTCCCTTCCCTGTCCTTACTTGTTAGGTCTATGTTGGTTTTTTTTTGCATGTTAAAGCTAAGTACAATGATTAAGGTACCTTTTTTCCTGATTAGAGTTTTTATTTTCTTAGTATATGACAAACACTTCTATACAGAAAGGTCCAGGATAAAAAATTGAATCTCTTTATGTGAGAGGAAGAAAGCTATACCTGTTTGTCCTGGGTTAAAGCACACCTGTAAAGTTAAGTGTCTGAGTCAAGTTCTTTGTTGAGTAAGGCAGTGACTTAAGCAGATGTCCTGTATCCTATTTTTTTATTCTTTCTAGTCAAGGCTGCTCCTTTCTGCATAAGTGCCTATTTGCTGGGTTTTGGATAGAATTTGCCTTATTAGCTGAGTAGTTGGGAAGTCACTTTTCCATGAAGATCTAGAATCCAACTCCAGATTTAACTCTGAAGTGGAACTTTAACTGAATGTCTTGTGCTGTAGATTAATGCTGTATAACTTCAGTGCCTGGTTCTTCTTAAAAGAGCTTTTTTTTTAGCTTCAGAAGAAACAAATTTCAAAACCATCCATGTTTGAATGAAATATGCCTTCTGTTGTTTTTGAATCCATGCTGGAAATCAATGACTGTAGACCTAAGGCAGCTGCAACTGATATCACATTTTTCTGAGAGCAGTCAGAATAGTCCCAGCTAGATGATCTGAGACAAAGTTACAGACACAGTTATAGATGTGTTGGCCTAGAACCCTGAGGGAAAAAATGTATTTTTTGTATTTTGACTTCTTTACTTCTTAGGATTCATAATATTACACCAAAGTTACCAAGGGTGATTAGTCTGTCATCCCTTTAAAGTAATCAGACTGGAGAAGCTGAATGCAGGTTGACACGTAAGCATTATTGATTTCCTTGTGTGGCTGAGGAATACAAATTAACATTCTGGCTCTTGCCCTATTTAAACTCAGATATGTAGAGCTACACTAACAGGTACCATGTGGACTTTTATCTGTTGGTGACAATGTCCTCCTTTTTGATATGCAAAGGTATCTCAGACCTCAGAACTGAGATGGGAAAAAAAAATACCTTAAGGATGAAAGTAAAAGCTAAAAAAAATATTGAAAAGCTGCTAACATTTTGGACCTGAGCTCTCCAAGACGGCTTTAGAACCCTGATCAAAGGCACTGATTATAGTACTAAAATTTAAAAATTTTTATGAGGGGGATGATTATTTTTGGACAGCTATAAAAGAAAGTAATAACTATGTGCCATATTTTTGCACTTCTTTGTTGGAAGAGTTTGTGTTTAATGTATTGAGGTGTCGTATTTTTAGATGAGACTTGATCACAATATTATCATAATTTGAAAATCATTAAAAACTCACAGAAGCACAATGAGCTGAAAAATCGTTAACTTGTACTGTGGGTTTATTTCAGTGTTGGCTCTAAACACTCCTAGGCAAACAGGTGAAAGAAGAGGAGGAAAAATCTTGGAGATATTTGAAAAAAGGGAGACGGGGGAAAAGAGAAAACACAACCCAAATAAATCAAAGATTATCAACACCATATATTTACCTGGGTGATCAAGAAATAAGTTCAAGTTTATATATGCTCTTACACTCATACCAACAGCCACTTAATTAAGAGACCTCATTCAATGCTCAGTGGGTTTAGGGAAAAATTCTCATACCCATGTGATGGGAATTGCTTCTAGAATCGAAATATTTCTTTTGCACTTACACTTGCAAAAAAAGATTTTATGGTTCATTTTCAGAGTGTGTTGTGAGTGTGCACATTGGAATTTGTAGAAAGAAAACTTCTAAGAGGTGCAATTTGTATAGTTCAAAGAAATTGAAGCCCTTGTAATATCATGCAGTTGCAAATTTAGGCCAGGATTTTTCTGGTGTGTTTAAATGTTTAGAAACTTCTAAATCAATGACATTTTAAGGAAATTACATCACACTTTGTCTTGAAAGGATCTAGCAACTATTCTAGCAATTATAAGTTTATATAATGCAGTTATACAGTGCTGCATTATTTTGGAGAGAAATGGAAGTATGACATAGCTACTGTATTAAATCAATCCTTTGAATATTTGTCCTTCTCTTTTTGAATATCACTTATTATGTGAGAGGGAAAAATAAGTAGTGTGGAGGTGTGAATGAGAGAAGACACCTTGGAAGTCAAGACACTAAATAGAAGATTTCTCGCCAAAGTAGCAGCTGAATTAAGAAAATCTATGGACTTTGCCTGGCTGCTGCTGGCCACCAGCTGATCTGCTGGAGTTGGCATCACTGCCACCCCAGAGGAAAAAAAAGGCTAAAGAATGAAAAGCAGATGGGAAGATACAGCCCTGAAGAATTCCAGACGGAGGGTAAAAGGCAGTTTGGCAAGTCCTCACATGTTTTGAGGTGAATCAAACGCTTTAGTAGCTCTGGAGTATGGCCTGAATCCACCTTCATGCATCATATTACAAAAAATTGAATAGACCTTAGTTGCTTTGCATTTTTAAATATGTTGTTTAGCAACTAATTCCATCAAGAATGAGTTATTAGCTGAAGATTAAATGAGAAAACAAGACTCCTACGTCTTTATTCAGCTTGTACCCTGACCAAGGATGTGCTTACTTGGCTCACTAAAGCTTCTAACATGTAAAGAGGGTAAATAGGACAGATAATGTAAATGCAATTTTTTGTCTGTTACCAAGGCATTCTGCCATTTGTCTGCAAGGTGGGTCAGACTGATTGCTATTCTCTGTTTTGTTATTGATACAAAGAATAGAACTCTCCCTTTTATAAAGAAATGCTCAAATCTGAACAGATTAGCAGACATAGACCAGCTCAACTTGACATCCAGATAAAGAATGGTTCAAGATAGAGGTCCCATTGAGGAGGGTGATGGCAAGGCTCATGCTACTACTGTAAATAATCTGCCTACACTTGCAATTGTCCTCTCAGCAGAAAGAAACAAAGACTTAGGGGAATCAGAAAGTCTTTAAAATGATTAATATTTTAACTGAAGATCAAACACACACAGAATAATCAACAGAGTGAACTGAGTATGTCCAAATCAAGTGAGTTCTAATAGACGCTTAGAAGAAAGGATTCTACTGAGCCTCCCAATTTATGTCATTTCTACTGCATGACATGATTACATGAGCAGTTTAACAATGTTTGATTTACAGGGCAGGTCAAAGGTCAGACAAGTTTTGTCAGCTTTGGTGATATCTGCAGCATGGCAAAAGCACTGTGCAAGTACTGTATGGTGCTTATTTTATATTTATTTGTGGACTTTATTCCTAGGTTTCTGTATCACCACTGTCTGGTTTGAAATTGAGCTGGCTATGTCTAAACAAGATATAGTGCTATTTGGAGGGCAATGTGGATGTTTTTCTAGATGCCCTTGCTAAACAGCTGTTGGGGAACGGTAGGAAATATAATTTATAGCAAAAGACAAGTGAATAAACCTGCATAAGTTCTTTGCTCACAGTCAACAGGACTTTGAATCTAATCTGTCCTCTCACTAATTAGAGAAGAGCTGAACTTCCACTGGTCTGATGGGGAAATACTTGCTCAGCACCATTTCCTTGCTGCTCCTTAGCCCATTCTAGCCCTAGGTGCTGTTCTTTTGTGGCAATCACACTGTTGTATGGAGCCCTCTTGCATGCCTTCAAAGTGACAGCCTCCTGGGCTGTTTGCAGGGCATGCTGTCTACCTCCCACCACTGCAACAGTGAATCCTACAGAGGCGTGTGGAAAGATTTGTGTAGTGAAAAGTGCTTTTGAGCAAGAAATCAGCATAATTATAGGACAGACTAGCACTAGGCTGCTACCTGTCAGCCAAGAGAATTATTATCTGTATCAGAGATGGAGCAAGGAGGGTAGAGGATGGGAGATCACCAGAGAAGGTAATCTTGGTGACAGCTTTGCTGGAAAAATGTGTGTAGGAGGACAGTGGAAGAAAAGTAGAGAGGAAAATGCTACTGAATTGAAATGGAGGAAGATGACTTGAAAAAGGATGATGAAACTTTCCAGAATCTAAAGGAACAGGAATATTTCATCTTTTCTGTGGGTGCTAAGGGATATTACCAGTCAGTATGCCTGGACCTAGGGAAGGAGCTGATTGTGTACACAGCTCTTCACTTTGGGAAGTGCTAAATGAAGGTAATAAGCACCTGGAATCATGTCCATAGTAAATCAGAGTAATTAATGAGACTGTCTCTGCAGTTTAATGTTGGCCCTCTATGATAGGGATGCACTAGTCAATGAGATTTGTAGAAACATCTCTAATGAAAGGTAAGAAAAGAGCTTTACTATAGCAGGTTTCTGTTAATAAATTGAGTACAAAACACATAGAAAAGTGAAGATAAGTGTTACTAATATGGGGCTAGGGAACCTGTACTGTTCTGAAGTGCTGTTATGGTGAAAGTCAGGTATTAAAATCTGTTCCAGGACCTAGTGAAACTGAAGAACTTTCAGAAGTCTTTATTTTGAAATTCTGATTCAACAGTTGCTATCTCACAGTAAGCTCCATATGTTGTGGCTTACACCTACTGAGTATAGTATGGAAATGATATCTGGAATTAGAGAAACAAGTCCTCTGCAATGTAGTTATTGTGCAGTTTGTTAAAATTTAATGTACGGAAAATTGCATTTTGTATTCTCTAATTCTAACTGAGTAGAAAACATGACAAAGATTGCTTTACTCTGCATGTGTTTAGCACTTGACATTTTAATCCTTCCCAAAATAAGGTAGGACTTTTAAGATGGGTCTATTTTAACCCAGACACAAGGGCAGGAGTACTTCCCTACCTGAAAATGTCTTGTTCCAGCTCATGAGTCCGTTGTTGGTCCTCCTGATTCTGCTTTTGCATTTCTTCTTCTTCTTTTGGAGTCATAGAACTAAAGCCATCCAAGAGCCATTTTTCTCGCATGGCCTTTTTCTGATGGGAAAAAATATACAAGTAAGTGAATGCTGAAAGTTAAGGTATTCAACCATTTACTGTATTTGTCTTGCTGCCACAGATGTGATCCACAGTGCTGTGATATATCCAGCATAAGGCAACCTGACTGCAGTGAGTGCCACTGCAAGAGAAAAACTAAACAACTTCTGTGCTTAGAGATTGGCTTAAAAACCAAAATCTTTATCCCATTTTATTAGTTCATCCAACAAAGATGTAGAGTATGTCAGTTGCTATCCAAAACAGATTAATATTGGTAAGTGGATCCGGTGGTGTGTGTGTCTTCCATAAAGCAGACCAGTTGTACTACCCTACGTATAACAGACTCATGTGAAAGGCTCCAGTCTGAAGCACAAGTGTTTTATTTCAATAGCCCTGATTTTTGGGGTCCTGGCATTGCATAACTTCTAGAAGGAGGTATAAAGATGAAAAGTTTCTGTAAATAAGATTGTATAGGAGTAATATCTCTAGGGAGTTAGTGATGCAATGCTACCCCTGGAACTTACTAGGATCTTGTGTAATTATGACAGTGAACTTGCATTTCAACTGGTGAAGATGTGTGGGGTAAGAGGGGCTGTGGAAAGAGGGAGCATGGGCAGCTGGTGACTGGTTAGTATTTCAGCAGGCCTGCAATGTATTTAGAGCTGCTGTTGTAGGGGCAAGCCAGAGCTTAGGTGTTTAGTCCTGACCTGATTAGAGCCTGTGGAGTTCTTTCTGTGCAGTGGTGCCTTATAAATGGGTACATTGCATGTGCACAGGTAAGTGTATCTCTCTCAGCTGTGTTTTCAGATTCTGAAAAATACAGTTGTATGGACTGATTGCTTCCTACTGCTGCTTTGCACTATGAAAGGTGGTACCTGAAAGTCATCAGAGCTCTCAAAAATACTCCTGGTGCAAAAAAAATACATTCTTGGAGATAAATTCATATTAGCAGGCTAAAAGTAGTAAACCGTGCTAATTTTCTTGCACACTTTTTATTCCTTTCAGTCTCACTCAGGGATATAAATCTAGTTACTGCCTTGGGGAGGGAGTTGGGACTCTTTAGGAGTACTCTTTCAACGGGCAAAAAAAGAGCACACTTAAAAAGTCTTTAATTGAACATAAAGGTTCCAGTTATAATTTAGATTTCTTGAGCTGTCTAATTTCCACGTTAAGTTTTTGCTTTTTCCCCCCATACAGTTTTGTTAATTGCAGGATGTGGATGCAGATTAAATTGAATTTTGACTGCTGCTGCTTGAGGCAGAGTGTGGCCAGCACTGGTAGAGAAGGCTGCATTAACCTCAGTGCTGCTTGCAGGGGCTGCTGGAATCCCTGTCTGCATCCTGTGTTGAGTCACTTAAACTGTTGCTTCCTACACTTTTCTATTTATTGTGCACTTTCCATGAGGTTATTACTGAGGTCCAACTGGCAGAAGAATATATATCTAGGACCTGATTGCAGTTAAAGGCAACTTTCCACTTAACATATAATGTCATAGAAAGTATGTGAAAAACAGGCTTGTTGAGAAGTGTGTGCACTCTATGGTGCTTTTTATTATTTTACTTGTGGGATGTGAGAGCTATGTTTACAGTTGCCTTAGCCTGCAGGACAGCATTCTGCCTCTCTCAACACTGGGTCCTAGGAAATCTTGGTAAACACACATTGCTCCAAACGGATGTCCTGAGCCATGACTCAGTCTGTAGAATCACTTGGCAGCACTTCCTGAGAGTTGTGTCTTGGGCTCTAACGAAATCAATGCAGATTTTAATTGGGTAGTTTTACATGATCTGGTATATGCAGGTAGTCTAGTGTTGGCACAACTCTTATTGAGTTGACCACAAAATACTGTGTTCTCAAGCTGGAGGGCACATAGTTATTAATTCCCTTTCTGTCAAGCTGGAGGGCACATAGTTATTAATTCTCTTTCTGTCAAGCTGTTTCGATTTTAATGATAAGTCAGGCTTCCAGAGAAGTGAGGTTGTCATCCTGGCTGGAACTGTATTAGTCTAGCACTGGTGTCTCCAAAAATAAATTTATAATTCCTTGTGAGATTTACAGCAGGGCTGGCACTGTACACCTCAGAAACTGATACCATCAATTGAAATCAACAAAAGCTTCTGTATGTATAGGGTTAGGCCCAAGAAAACAAACACCCTAAATAGAAGTGTAACACAATAGTGTTATTTTGCATGTTTCTAGAGCAGTTTGCTGCTACTCCCAACTAAATGCCATGTAATCTTTTTCATTTAATTAGCCATTTTTGGAAGAATGACACATTGTGTAGTTTGGAAACAATCTTTGAATAAAAGAGGGTTTCAAGTCTGTTCCATGCAGGCAGTGACACAAGCCAGTGCAGGAGCAGCTGCTTTGGGCCTGACAGGTTTTTTTTTTGCTGTCTAGCATTTCCTTCCACGCCAAAGTGTCTCTAGCTCAGAGCTAGGTTGTGCATGTGTTATAGCACTGCATGAAAGCACTTCATTTACAGGTAGGCTCCATGTGTTAAGAGAAAGGGATGCTTATATACTGTGATGTGATAAAACCCTGGAAAGGGCCAGAGGCTTGAAAGTAATCCCTTTGTTTTGTGGTTCATGGTCACATCAAAAGTACTGTGACAATATTCTGCAAATTCTGTGAATAATTTACAGCTTGTGCTCCAGATATAATTCCACTACAATCCTTTATAAGGCTGGACTAGCACTGGAAGATTCATCTTTCACTGGAAAGCAAAGGTGTTTTGAGTTTGTGGGTCTTGCTCTCCCATGGACATGGCAGTTTACTTATGACATTTTGGGGAAGGCATAAATAACTTCTATGCTTTTTCACAAAAAAATGTGGTTCAACACTGTTAGCTACTAGAGGAAGAAGGAGGTGTGTGACCAGCACCTACAAGGGAGCACTAATGGGGTTCAGGCATGTCAGAAGCCTGACACTTAATAAGCTAAACTGTAAAAGCTCTTAGAAAGTACATGAAAATCAGTGCTGACTGCACTTTTTAAACGGTTTTGTCTGGTCCTTTCCCTTATTGCCTCAGTGAGAAGAATTCCAGGTAGGAGAAAGGATTAGTTGTTGGTGCACCTTGAAATACTTGATGAAATTTCCCCTGTACCTGCACTAGCAGCCCCAAAACCCCCTTGCAGTCATGTGAAGCCCTTTCCACACAGGTGTATTTGCTTGCGTGCATCACTTCATGTGTAGAAGTGCACGTGCAGGGAATAAATGTTCCTTCTCCAGTTCTACCAGATAACTAAGATGTGTTATGATGCCTCATGTCTGTCTTACTAGTAAGAAGTTTGCTTAGGGACAGCAAACAAAGTCTTTGGGAAGCCAGAGCAGGGATTCCTATTTACAAAATGCAAGTTTAAAAAAGAAAAACCTAAAACAAACAAAAAACCTACCAAAAAAACCCCCACTCCAATCAAAAAATCCCCACAAACCAAAACAACAACCTTTTAATAAACCTTTTGTTAAGAGTTATAAATAGGAAGGACAAAATGAGGCATAGGATAGTGATATCCATCTAACAAGAACTTCTCTGGCCGAGAGATTTATTAACCTGCAATAGTTTCCTAGGGGACAGGTGTGAATTATGCTAATAGATCACAGAGCTCTGGACTTCACCGTGCACAACTGGTATGTGTATAAATGAGTGAAATCAACCTGAATTGCTAGGGAAATTATCCCCCAATAAAATTTACTGCAGTATTTAAGTGTTTTAGAAGTCTAAATCTGTCCTAAAGCAATTTATGCACTGGATCTTTTTGTTGTTTGACTCCATTGAAATACCTGAATTAGTCTGAAGTATGAATGTTCATTAAGGGACAAAGCTTCTAGGGCATCAAGCAAAAGATGTTCATGTAGTAATGTTGTGTTTGATATTAGGTGTCTGTCTTATTCCTGAGTTAGGAAAAAGTAGCCTACATTTTGTGTGCTCCAAATAATGTATGTATTTATACAGCATGCATGTCTATGTGAGTATATATGTATGGTATTTAAATGTATGCTTGATCCTTCTCTTCCAAGTGAATAATTTCCTCCACAGATCCTTGATTTGCCTCATATATGCAATGGGACTGATTTAATTTAGTCTTTTCTCTGTGATATCTGTATGATTTCTCATAGAACAGGCAAAGAAAGCCTATCCTCTGTTCTTCTCCAAAGGAAAACCATTTCAATAGTATTTTTCCAGGGCTGTTTTAGCCTCTCTAAAAACTCCATAAAATTTCTTCAGAATAAGTGCAAGGTTGTTTTTTGCTTTTTTTAACTTATAAAATGACAAACAAGTAGTTTTAAAACTAACTTTTTGGCTACAAACATGTACTAAGTGGGTAAGGAAACTGCCCTAGGGCTCTGTCTGCACACAGCACTAGTGAGGATTAGCTGGTTGTCTCAAACAGATCAGTTTATCCCTCTATAAAGAAGGGCAGAAGAGTCATCTGGATTTATAGACATGGAAACTTGAAATACAACTTTCAGTACTCAATGTAGCCGTGTTCTGTGATGGAGGAATAGAGTCACATGTTTGCTCCTCAAAGGTTACAGGACTTGGAAAAGATATTCCCCTCCCTTTTAGACAAGATGTTACACAGATGGTCAAGCCTGTCCTTGGAGTAACTACCTTCCAATAAAACCTGGGCCTGGCTGTGTTTTGGCTTGCCTGGCCCAGTGAATAAGTTGATCATGGCTTCTCATTTTTTTGGCTTGACACAAAAGAAAAGGGTGGATGAAACTCAGGATCTGGTGTCTTTTGAAGAGGAATCTGTTTTAAATATGCTTCTCTCACATTTGCTTGAGGAGACACGCCATGCTCCTGGTGTTAGATTCCATGTATCTTCCTTGAAACTGTTTATCTGCTCACGTAATGAAAAGAATATGCAAAATAGCAAGTCTTGCATACTTCTAGAAGCATAGATTTTGTCTTATCTCCCTAATGACATGTACTACCAAATTGCTATAAACATTTTAAGAATAGTGGTGTTGGGTAGAAATCACTGCAATTTCAGTTATTTACAGAAGTGGATCTTTAGGTTTCTTAGTACCTTTGGGCTTTGTAATCCTGTTTACCAGGCCATATTTGAGAACAGTATTCATAACATTTATACTTTTTTTTTTTTGGCTATACAAAAACCAGCATTATTTTACTAAAGAATAATTAAACAAGCTGGCAAAAGCCTACAGCCAAATAAATAGGGTGGGTTTTTTTCTAGGAAAAAAGTGCAATTAGACCTCATGATTGTGCTGCACCCTGTACCAAGTGAGGCTGCTCTTGTGAGATTAGGGAGTAAACACACCCAGTCTGAAATGTGAGGCTTAATTTTCATCTATGAATTTTTCCTGGTTATGATCTCATTTTATGCCATGAAAGTGATCAAGTAACATTAGCTCCACGGTGTAATTTTTTTCAAAGAGTGATGCTTATTAAAGTCAAATGGAGTTCTGGCAAGACTCCAAAACCTGTGAAAATTTGACAGTAAAAGCACAACTTAAATGCATGAAGATTTGCATTCCAAAATCCCCAACCTTTATTCATGCTGTGGAACTTGAGGCTATCTTTAGTTACATAAATCTAGCACTTTATTTACCTTTAAATGTTGGTGTTTCATTTTTTCCTCTTCTACTTTTAGACGTTTCTGTGTAATTTCTTCTTGCAGTTTTCTTTTGTCCTACAAATTAAGAACAGTAAAAGTTTGTTTAGAGAAATTATTTGTTAAAAAAAATTATTAGGTAAGTGTTTTCAGTAGGGTGGAATCAATCCATGCAAATAAAGCCTTATTTTAAAGCTTATGTGGTGCTTAGGCAGTGCATAATTGTTTGCAGCAACAACTTGATCCTACACAGGTATGCTTTCCACTACTCTTTCTCCAAAGTACATTTAAATGTGTTAATGACCACAAAGGAGGGATGATGCAAAATAAAAATGATTTAGTCTTGGGAAGGGTAGGGGATGAAAACAGGAAGAAAGTATATTTGAGCAGAATTGTACATGCAGAGTGAGACTAAAAATGGGTCCTGACCAAAATTCCTAAGGCAGCCCACACATCGTTTAGGAGAGGAAAGTCTGCACTGAGCAGCTGTGATACATCCCTAAATGACATGGGCTGTCGGTGACTCCAACACTGAGTGTATGTATCCTGTGGCTAATAGCTGAAATAAACAGGAATAAACAAAGTCTTAGACATTTATTTCATTAGTCAAATAATAGTAAAGGTGAGAACAGAGAAATGTAAGATACTTCATATATGTTGTTGCTACCTCTCAATTTAAAAAAAATTAATTTTGCTTGTGCACAGGGTGTTTTCATGGCTGCTGATCTTTAGAAGAAAAACCTCGAGTAGTGCTGGTCTATAAGAGTGCCACCTTAATCCTTTTTATTACAGATTAGAGCAAAAAGGAAATGGGTGAACAGTGTCTGGACACTGGCAAGGCTAGAGCCTCTCCTGTTTTTGGATAGCACTGTCACATGGAGTAACCTTGTGGCTCCTCTGTGTGAGGCCAAACACTGATTTAGTACCTTGTGTCCTCAGCAGCCAGTGGGAAAGGAATCATGCCAAAGGAAAGTAATTTTAATAAGGTGTATTAATAGGCTATTCTCTTGCCATGTGCCAATCAAGAAACATTTGTACTTGTTACTTGACAAGTTTTAAGGAAGTAAATGGAATCTTCTGTTGTCCTGTGCAATACTGTTTGTTGACTGGAAGCTAATCCCTCTTTCCTTTCAATTAGAACAGCTTGATTCTGTTAAAAAAGTGATAGCTTTTTTTAAAGAATGTTTTCAGACAAGTATGGTTTAGGGAGAAGTTAACTTCTTCACGAACAGAGGAAGAACTTTTCCCTTTCAGCCCACCTGAGCTGTGCGTAAGGACTGGAGAAAGTCAGTGAGCAAGTGCTGGACGTAAGGCTGGGAGTTGTTCTCCACCATTTCCCTAGGATCTGGGATTTGGAAACAGGAAGAGACGTGGTGTGCTTGGCTGAATCACTTCACTATTACTGGAAATTAGAAATTAGCACTGAGGCCAACAGGCTCTAAGGACACTTTATTAAAGGATAGGAAGGTTGGCCAAGCACTGCTGGTACTCTGCTGGGATTTAACAGGTGAACATCACAGTGTCACAGATCTCTCACAGTCTGCAAAGTATACTAGTTATTTATAAACACTTTACAATTTTTCCTTGATGGTGTTAGTCTGCCTTTTTAATCCTCCAAACAGAACAGGTGGGACTCTTTCCTCAAAATACATTCTATTTTCATCTCTGCAGTGGTTTTGTGTTTTGCCAATGCTCTTTATAACAATTAACAGTGTTACAGATTTAGGATCAGTACAATATGTAATTTTTCTTCAATTTCCCTAGTGAGAGACTTTATCCAAGAGCTATTCTGGATTTTTCTTGGCCAGTCCTGATTTGGAAGACAGAGTATGTGGTCTCTGATCTTCATGCTTTTCCTTACTTAGGAAATATTCCTGATCTCATGGCTTTTAAATGGCCTTTAAATCATTATATGAGCAGTATGACAAGAGCTTCTGTTTACAGATGATAACAATTCTTAAGGAAAACTCTTTTTGTGTTTACTAAAGTTCCGGATAAGATTCTTGGCCAGAGAAAGGATATTTTTATATACCAAGCAAAAGTTCAAAGTAAATTTGAATATTCTTTTTGTACCAATGGAGATGTAATAAGAGTTTGGGCAGTCTGAAATAAGTATTTGTACATAAACTACTGTGCAGGAAAAAATCTGAGTATAAAGGCATGAACTAGTGCATTTTAAACCAACTATATAATGAGGAACGTATTCAGTAAAGAAATTTTTGTCTCGTTTTTTTTTTTAGAGGCCTGTGTTTCTTTTATGTCCAATGCTTTTTCTCTGAAAGTTTTCTTCTTGTATCCTTTGGTGTTCTAGCATGTTTTAATTTCACTGGTTGGTATTAAATATCCTTCATACAGTTATCCAGATTAAATTGGTTGAAATAGATTGTCTTTTATATGTCTAGTCTATATATCTATATAGTTTAATCTAATTCCAGAAGCTAAGATATACGAGGAATCTCTTTGTACCTGGTGTGCAAAAATAACTTTAAAACTTGTTAGAACGCTTTGTACAGTGTATTCTGCTATGCTTTGTCTGCACATAATGACTTGCT
Source organism: Vireo altiloquus (assembly GCA_013396875.1). Classification (NCBI taxonomy): domain Eukaryota; kingdom Metazoa; phylum Chordata; class Aves; order Passeriformes; family Vireonidae; genus Vireo; species Vireo altiloquus. The sequence goes on along the minus strand of VZRF01012999.1, from coordinate 1,528,167 downwards.
TTAGGAAGCTTTGACCGTGTATCTAATGGAATGAATGTTTATTCCTGGATAGCAAGGGAGCCATGATTCTATTAAACCTTGTGCTCTGCCTCTGCAGATAATCATGTTGCTGGCAGAAGTCCTTGAATCCTCTCTTACTATGCTCTTGTTAATGTGAGCAGGGCTTTTTTTGAAGGAGCATCTTCAGCCATTCCTTTCTGTTGTGCATCAATGCAAGATAAGACCTGGTGTTAATTTTCACTCCTACTGCAACATGTGAGACTCTTTCCTGACTTTTGTGCATAGAAATGAATTCTGTTCTAAACTGGATTTGTCTGACAGGAAGGGAATCACATCCACAGAGCAGTGCCTTGTGAAATATCTTGTCTGCCAAGTCCATTAGTTTGTGTCAGTGTTCTACAGTGGTGCCAAAGATGGTGATCTTGGTCCCCTGCAAATGCCACATACTCTCAAATTCCATGGAGCAGCTAATGTTTTAGCTAATGTATTTTTCTTTTAATATAATTTTCCAGATATTAAAACCCATTAAGCATCAAAAATATTAAAGCTTTGATATGTAAGATATGAAAGTCTTGCTAACAAAATGGAGGTGTTTTTTTTTACTTTTTATATTCTGTATACACCAGCAGCAGGTGGTATCTACATAACAAAGGAAAAAGTTTCCTTTTGAGACCCATGAGAGCATCAAAATATCTAATAACAACAATACCACAATTTAAAATATAAAAACAATAGTAATGTTTTCCTTTTTTATTTGCTACATGGAGAAGATTTGAAAGACTGAAAATCCTCCTGGCCCTGTGAGAGCCAGTTGCTGTCAAGGAGGCAGGTATTTAACAACAGAAAGCGATAAAGTTTAGTGCAGGTGCAGTTGTTGACTGCTCTGAGTGCCTCTTGCTATCCCCTGTTCGATCCTTTACAGCAAACATCTGGTAGGTAGCCCTTGAAATTCCCAGGTATGTTCCTTGAGACAAACCTTCCCAGAGCCACTGGGGAGCTCGCTATTGTAACTGCAGGGTGTTGTTCCCCTGGACAACTCATACTGCAGATTGTGAAGGCTGACAGCTTCACCTTCCTTAGGCTACTTCATTTCTGCAGTCAGAACACTCTGAGTGCTTCAATTAAATGCTCTAGACTGATGAAAGTAGAGGGTAAACAGCTTCTTGACACAGCAAGTGTAATAAATGAAGTCATAGGCAGAACCCAAATATGATTGCTTATTTCTTCTAATGCAAGACACTGGAGGCTGCCTCAGTTTCTTTAAAAAATACTTCTCCAGGTTTCATTTGGAAGCAAAGATGAAGCTGGAGGATGCCAACACGAGTGTGTTCACAGGAGCCTCATCAGACAAGTGTGCTGCTGAATCCCTGCTCTCAGGGAGTATAAAACATTGCAAGGCCTGGACTTCTCTGGAGTGCCAAAACAGTTGTTATCTTTTGAGCCCATACACCAGAGACAAAGTCCAGGTTATGACCCTCGTTCAAGCAACATTGTAGTTAAACAAACAAATGTACTCTAAACCCTCTAAAACATTTCAAATTACCTTATTGTGGGCTTGTGTCAGGTCTGAAGTTAATATGATAAATGGTCCTGTTGGCTTTTATCAACTGCCATAGTTAAAACTCAACTGGATTAAAACCCAGCCTATTAGCTTCCTGTAGATTTCCAGTTATGCCTTCTTACATTTATTTTGATTCTGATACAGTATTTTTTATTTCTGCCTACCATTTATTCTGCTAGTAGTGTTTCACAACTAATCTATCATATTAAGAATGTGACTAATACCTTTGTTTCCAATATTTGTTTTTAACTAAGAGAGTGAGTGATCCTTCTGGAGGTTCCCTTTCATCTCAGAGGGTCAAATTTTATTTCAGTTTAAGTCTTTTGTAACTGAATAGGTTTCAACAGAGATAAAATCAAAGGAGAATTTGGATTCAGCCATTTTTTAAAACATCAGGTTGTATTACTTCAAAAATAGTTTAGTTTTTCCTTTTACACGCTAGAAATCATCATTCAGATTTTCTTTTAGAAGAGAAACTGAAAATGTTTTCTAATGTCTTCAGCATAAACTTCACTGAGTCCTTCCTCTGAAAACTGACAGGTAGGAATTTGTTTAATCCAAGCTCGTCCTTTTTTACTTTTCAGACAGCATTACTTATGACAGATCATCAATAATTCAGAAAATGTATTTAATGTCACAGTGCAAATGAAAAGTCTTTAGTCTCATGTTGTGAAATGTGAAAATTGATTTGTTCTGAAATTCTCTAGCTGCCTTTTGACCTTCAGGCAAACATTCAGTATGATGACGGTAATGTGTGTTTTAGAATGTCCAGTAGTGATTTGCACACACACTTTCACTGCTTTGAATTTAATTTTAAAGTGCAATACAACCCATAATAAAGTCAGCACAGTCAACTTAGCTGTCTTAAAGCAATATCTTATTAACTAGCATTACTAAGTAACAGTTTCAAGCAGACATAAAGTATTTTCTTTTTCTCTCCTGTGCTAAATGATTATTCAGCAAACACACAGCAGCTCATTAATGATATTACTTCTAAGCCTTTTTTTTTTTTTTTTTAAGTTTTAATAATGAATTATAACTGTGAGCACTTACTGTTATGGCCTGGAATCTTTCTTTCAGCAATTCGGCTTCCTCCATTCTACAAATCAAAAACAGACAAGTAGTGAAGGCAAACAGAATGAGACCATAAGCAAAAAGCCTCCTGGTGGGGCTACAAAAAAAAGCTGAGGTGATTTGATCCAATTCCAGAGCAGAAAGAAGGCAGAATTCTTGACTTGTCAGAAGAGTCCCTGAACAGATGAGCAGATCAGTCCAGACAGACACATGTAATGAGGGTGTGGAGAAGAGGCAGACAAGGAGAGTGCTGGCATGAGTTGACTGACAAGTTGGAACAGTGGAGCACAAGCTCTTTTCCTTCAGGAGCTGCCAACTCTTTGTTTTAATGTGCTCGGTTAGCGTGCCACTGCTTCTTTAACTGTTAAGTGCCCAAAACAGACTCTTACAGGACCACAGCTGAAGGAAATTTTTTTATGGTTCTGTTTTTGTTTCCTCTCTTTTTCTATGTTTCTGGTGATATACAGATATTTAAAACTCATTAAGTTTATTTAAAATTATGAAGTTCATTACTTAAATTATTAATCTTATTTCACCCTTCTATTTTAACCTGTTGTAATATTGGCACTGTAAATGGCATGGAGTTTTTTTGAGATGGCAGTTTCAATTTAGTTTGGGAGATGAAATTTTCAGAAAAGCTGTATTCATAGCTGGAAGAGTTCTAGAACTGCCAACCTAAAGTAAGATAAACTTTAAGCAGTCAGATCTTTCATTAAATGCAAGTGTTAATCTGTGCAAATACTGGTCAGCTATCTGGGACTCAGGAGAAGCTTTGTCTAAGTAAGGATTTCAGGGTCATCACTGCAGTGTTACCGAGATGAATCTAAAATGCTGGTGGCTCTCATGCTGGATTGTTATTCAGCTGACTTGCTGCAGACTTCTGCTGAAAGCAGCATTCTGTGCCTTAAGGGATGGTGCACATTTTGACCTTTCCATTTACCTGAGCGAGAGTCAGCCGTCCAAAATCAATCCAGGAAACTTGCAGAACAAGTGCAACCACTTTAGTAAAATCCAGTTGTGGAAAAAAATTCTAAGCAAATCAAAGAGCATAAGGATGTAATGTGAATCTGGAATCCCTTTGTTACCTTCAGTATCATGTAACTCTAGTCTTTGTGAGGACACCAGCAGAAGAGTCAGCATGTTTGGGTTTTTACCAAAGTCATGTCAGTGCTAATTCACTGAAATGACTGAACTCAGCAGGATTTGGGGTTTATTTTGCATGTTGGTACAGTGACCTGAATCTTAGTGGCAAATCAAGCTTGTTATTAGCAGATTCGAAGATGCTTCAGAACTGAGCTCTTGATGGTGAAATTACAGCCTTATAATTCAATAGAAATCAATATTTAATTTCAATTTCCAACTTTCTAGTATGTCATCACTCTATACATGAGCAGATTTTCCCCCTCTGCACTGGGAATTAAAGGTTCAATAATGTTTTGTTTATACTCTGATCCACCCTGGGGTTTTGTCCAAACTTGCAAGCCCCCCATTTTTATTCTCCAGTGAGGATTTTATTTTTATTTTAAAAATATTAATATATGCTTCATTTAGTCAGCACCTAAAATTTTAAAAATTACCATATTAAAGCAAACACAAAGTTCAAAGGCGAGTATATTTAGGTGTATCAAGTGACAGATTATGTGGGAATTGAAATGAGTTTGGTTTATGGATTTGAGAATAAATTCAACCACTCTGTGAAAATAAATATATTGTTGCTGCAGAAGCCAGAAGAGAGTCAGTCTTTCTGTTCAAACTTTCATAAATTACTATAGCCTGCCTTACCAAACTTTGGAAAAAAAAAACCAAACCCACTTATTTTACCTTTGTCTTCTGTGAAGTTCATATTAAAGTGTGTATGTGGAATTCAGAACATTTAAAAATATTTAAAGCAGCAAGTGATTACATCACAAATAAGGATGTCTGTTTTGGCAAGAATCTGTACTCTGATATAAATGGGATCTGCTCTCAATGGGTAGAGGAATTGGAGCTGTATTTCAAGATCAAATTAAAAACAATGGGATTGCATTACTTTGAATTTTCATGATCTAAAATATTCTCCTAAATTTATGCTTGAAAATTTTTCAAGTGTTTTTAAAAACCCTACTTGTTGATGTGAGTTAGTTACAGACTGGAAAAGTATTTAACATGTCTTTCCCTAATCTAAACCAGTAAGTTGATGTAACCTGAAGGTTTCTAGAATGTTGCTTCTGGTTTTAGGTGACCATTTTTAAGAAAGTATTTAAAATTCACTTTAAATATTTTAAATTGTTTAAATCAAATACATCCCTTTGCTAGGCAGGATTTGTCGTTCAGTCAATAGGTTGTTTTCCAGTTATCTTAATCCTATTCTAAATGGGATTTATGTGCAAGAGAAGAAATGGACCAGCTGTCATTTTGTCTGCCCCGTAAGCCTGCCTTACCAGCAGGAGTATCCATGGAGTAAAGGTTGGAGCAGTGAATCTGAGCAGCTGTGTTTTCAGTCTGTAGGATTCTTGTAACAAGGTTTCTCACAACTTGCCTGTTATGTGAGAAACATATCCAGAGGAAACTATCTACCTATTCTGCAACTTTAAGAAGTAGTTTGTTTTTCGTTTGATTGAATAGATTCTCTGAGTAATGCAGAAAATGTTTGTGTATCATATAATGAGTCACACAGGTTGGATTTTTTGGCTTCATTTATTTCATTGTTCGTTTCCCTTTTTGCACTGTGTACCTAATTTAGGAACAAGAATGAAAATCTATAGCACAAGGTGAAAGAGTTCCATTATGAAGTCTTACAGAAAAGTGGGTGGGAATGGAGAAGAATGCAGTATCATGAACCAAAATCTAGAAGGACCACAGAAGCACTTTCACAGCTGAAAATGCAAGTTCAGTTGTTCATTTCTGGAGCAATGTCTGAGTCTTGGAATGGTTTTCAGAACTGTAGTGGCTTTCCCTGGCCATACTCTACTGACAGTGTCAGCCTCAGTTCTACTCTTGCTCATTGTATTGGGATTTCTTTTGAAACACATCATTAACCTAAGGTACAGTGTGATGTAGATAATTGTAGTAGCAAACAATTGCCTCTGAGAAGAAACATTGCATTAAAGGTAAGGAGAAAGAAGCTTTCAGTTTTTGAAAAAGTGAGTTTGAAGTGGATGAGTTGATAAGATTGTTACCAGCTGAAAGCATAGCCTACACTTTCTGCAAAGAGTCTTTACTAAGTCCATGAATTCGCATTTTTTTCATCTTAACTAGTTTGATAATTGTGCTTCGTGATGAGCTGCCTTTGGTAACTGTGTTTGAAACATGAAAAGGGTGTCTTGGACTCAGTACAAAAGGGAATTCTATGTCCTTACAGTGAGCAAATGTACTGCCTCTATGCATTTGTCTTCATGTAGCCTTGACTCTGATGGCAGGAATAGAGAGGAGATAAATTTCGTTGAAGGTCTCTCAATAAAAATGTTTACTGCAACCATCCTGTCAATTGACCCAAAAGTCCATTATTGGTGATGCCTCAACTGACTGAGAGTCAGTATCTTCTCTAGCTAGAACCACGATTTTGCATTTTACAGGTGGAAAATAAATCAACAAGAAATAGAAATTTGAAAGCCTAGATAATGCTCATGTCTCTCCATCAAATTATACATTTGAAATTATTAAAAAGTGTATTTATTTTAGGATCTTAAAGGAAGTTCATAACAAAACATCTGCCAGCTCTCAGAAGGGATTAAAACTTGCTTTAAAGGCAAATTTTAGAGAAGTAATGCCCTACCAGGCAGGTCCTTTAACATAATGAATTTCTTGGGTCCTCTCACTGAAGCAAAACAATATCCGAGTATCTCATATTTTTACAGTTTCATGAAGCTAAATTCTACCTCATTTACTTGTTTGAGTAGATACACACCCTGAATCTCTGGGAGGAAAAGCCTTGGACTATTATGTTTCAGTTGGTACAACTCCCTTCCTGTTGCTATTCATAATTATAAATATATTAATTCTTTAAACTGAAAGTAAAGAAACAGCTATTTGTCATCATCTTCAGGTTTTTTAAACATCTTGATTTTTAAAATCATATTTTGCAGTACAACTGCTGCTCAGACATCTTTCAATGCTATGGAGAGGTTTTAGAATGCAGCAGGGGCTCAGGTGTCTCTTCTGTGGTTGGGGTGTGTCTTATGTGCACAATTAAACCCAGCTAAAAGTGCTATTGTGCTAAATATGGACCATCTCCTCCCTATTTGCTAGAATTACACAGTGAACTTTGTTGAAGTACGCTGATTATTTTTTAATCAGTTAACCATGTTTTGTGTAGCCTTTTTCATGTTCCCAGACTTGTCGATCCTTAGTCTCACGTATTTTATGAACCTCTGGATGTGGGAGGCTTTCCAAAACACCTTTAACACTCTGTTGTGTCTCATTTAAAAATCACACTTCAATGAATAGTTTAAGTGTAATTACTGTGGTGATATCAAATGTGAGTCTCTTAAATGAATGTGTTCAGGTGGCCAAATAAATGATAGGACTGTGGGAATGATGAAGCCCTAATGCTAGGGCCTTCTCCATAAAAAGGCTCCATTCATAGATTTTCAAATTCAGAAGGCTTATGTTTATTATTTCATTTCATGCAAGAAAGTAAAGATGCAGAAAATGCAAAACAAAAAGCAAGAAGGCTTTCTCTCTCTGGCCAGCAGCTGCTCCAAGAGATTGTCTCTGTCTCTCTGTGAGTGGCACAGTCTCACAAATATGAAAACAAACAAAGATTAAACTTTTTCATTGGCCAAGGAAAATGCCTTATGAAAACTTTCTCATATTTACATTCTTTGTCCTGGGAATCTGGAAATGTTCCCTTTAGAAATGGAGAAGTGTTACAACTCACTTTCTCAAAGCTTGTTGCTGTGATTTCTCTAAGATCCACTAAAAATTCAGCCCACAATAGGACTATGTTTGTTTTGTGGTGGTTGGGGGGGACAGGGGGCTCAGTTTTGGGTTTTTTTTTTAACGTAAGCTGAAACAAATCCACAAAGAATCTGAAATACTCAGGATCTGTGCCTTAAACAGATTGTGGAATGCATTGCTTGCAACCTAGCATTTTCCAGCTGCTGCAGATATGCACTTCTAAGAATAGGGCAGTTTTAAATCCTACCCAGCCAACTGCGTGGAGAATTTTTAGCAGGGCTCTCAGAAACAGCTTTAGTTATTGCATTGTTTGGTTATGTTTTATTAAGTGAAAACAAACACCCCATAACCAGGGCCAAATCCTGGGGAAAGTAACAAAACCCAAATAGGCACTGTGCTGTCCATAGTAAGGAAATGAGCCCTCATATTCTTGTGATTCTTATTTTCTGATGCTTTTGGAGAACATAAAGAGAAGAGTCCCAGTGTTTGGGTCTAAGAGACCTCAGTAAGGTAGCAGAGCAAAGAGCCTTGCAGACATTTTTTGTGAACACTTAGTGCCAGGTGTACCAGTGCCACTGTACCGAGTGCTGCAGGTGAAAGCCTTAAAAGCACAGGTCATTTGTTCTAGAAGATGAATTGAAGTAGGAATTCTTTCTGAGAAACTCTTTCTGCATCTGGAGCTGGGGAGGGTGTGGTGTAGAAGAGGCAGTGACAAGACTGGAGGTGGTGAAGCCATTCGGCAGCCTGTGTGGGTTACGTCAGCTGCTTCCCTTCTCCTGAGGCATGGGCAGAGCTCTCACGCTGCTCCTTTGAGAAGCTGCCTAACCAGTCTGTGCCTGTAGCACTGGAGCTCAGACTTTCTGCAAGATGAGATGAACCTTATCTGATAGCTCCCAGCAGAGCAAAGAGGAATTATTGCTTTCTCCTCCCACACTTCCAGCCACATTTTCCTGTCACTTTCCTTTGTCTGATTAATCTGTGAAGCAATTATATTTGCTAATCTGTCAGGAAAGTAATTAAAAAGAAAACTTGGAAACAAACCTAAACTTCCAAATCCGTGAGTATCCACCATGACGCTGAGCTCAATAGATGACAGGAACAGTAGCATTAGGGAATAAGAAGAACTCTAATTCTGACTGGGAGACAACAGCAAGAGGAGAAAAATACAGGAAACATGACTTCTGATAGCAGAGAGATGAACTCAGGCACCTTGCAGGCCTCCGGCTTACCTTAACTGAGTGGTCCAGGGACCATGAGAGACCTGATGTTGACATGTGTGATAAGCATGTATGCTTAGTTATTTATCTGAAGCTTGAAACTGCTGTGAAAACATGATGACTTCAGACTCTGGCAATCCTCCCGTGCTTCCAGATATTCAGTACCCTCCGCTGTGGGTGGGCAAAAAATATCCCACATACAATTTGTTTTGCGTAAGCCTTCCCAAGTAGAAATTATTGGAAAAAAATCTGAACATGATAAGATTATGCAAAACTTTATTGTTAGCAGAGGTGATAAGATTGTTTATGCCAGGTGATGCGTGTTGCAAATACAGGCCTAGTTTCTTCAGTGAAGACCTGTTGTTTTTTGCTGAGGAGTTTGTTATTTGGAAGCAGAGGCTGAGGAAAATCTCTCAGCTTGTCAGTCACTCAAACTGTTAATATCAGCTGTCCCCTGTTGGCTCCCAGTGCCAGGGAGGTCATCTCAATAACACAGGGCTCTGGCCGCCTGACGCCGCCTGTGGAGTGCCAAGCGATGCAGCGCAAGCAGCTGAACCTGAGGCGTCATCCGGATGCCTGTGACAGTATGTCAGCAACTCAGATTTTTCAACAGATTCAAACATTTCACTACTGCTTCTCACAGCACTGTATATTTACTTAACCCTTTACCTCAGAGTGGTGATTATTAACTAGGAGCAAAAAACTTGGTATAATGCAGTTTCCTTATTTTTCTTGTAAGATTTGTTTCGATTGTCAGGATTTCAGACCTCTTTCATAGCTACGTTTTCTCATCAGAAAGATATTATTGTCCTTATTTTCACCTGAATCTGGAGTGGATCCTCTTAGTGATATTCTACTGTTTGCTTGGTATTGACTTAGGGTGAAATTTCATGGGAAGTTTGAATCCATATACTGGCTCTGTGGTGCTGCCAGGAGGCATCCTGCTTCTGTCTCTATATCCCATATTTCCCCAGTTAACATGGCTGTCTACTCATGGAATCCACTCACTCGGCTGGCTGAGAACTAACCAAGCTAAAAGGTGGATATTGCTGTGCTGGTGAGTCAGATCATTGCCCAGGGAAGGCTGATGAGTGCCAAAATGTGGTGAAGAGAGAGAATAGAAAGTGAAATGGTGTCTACTGAAAAATGCAAAGGAGGAGGAAAAAGTGGTGGAAGTAGGAAGAAAGGGAAAGTGATGGTAAACTGTTAAATGTAAATTTACCTTTACAGACTATTTAACACAGCGTGTGGAAATTTTCTTTTTTTCCATTTATTACCTCCTGGATGCCAAACAGGCCTTTGAAACACTTTGGCAGATCAAAGGTTAATATTTTATTACCATTCATGATTGTAAAGTATAATCTGCTTGTATGAATGAATATTTTGAGGAAGATAAACAACCTTTTCTAGTCATGTGATGTGAATAGGCTCTTTGCCCAGTGACTTAAGGAAAGCCAAGCTAATCTGCAGTTGATGGTACTGCTTCATTAGATATAATTTCTGAAAAGTGTCTTTGCAAATTTCTCTGTAGCCTGGTGAGTAAGGTCTGTAGCTGCTTTGGGGATCCATTATGGTCTTTATAGATTTCTCACTGTCCAAATGTGTTTGGCGAATGATGGCCTGCAAAGGCTGGAGTTAAATACTATTTCAATAATCTACTTTAACAAAATCTTTGAAACTTTGGAAATGCTATTGTGTGGAATTGTTCCACCTGTAAGTGAAATGACTATTTGAAAAGGGTTTGATGCCCTGTGTTAATCTGGAAAAGGAGGCTTGTTGTGTAATTTCTCATTTCACTGAGTATTGTAATAGCTTGCTGCCAAATGGATCTAGCTGTATTGTCAGACATACAGCTGATGCAGTTAGAAGACATTAAGAAACCTTGGGGTTTGAATTAGAAATTTAATCTACATTGCTTGCTCATAGTCATACTGAATTGGACACATTTAATGTTGGTGTTTCAAAGAAAAATCAGGAACACTCCAACCACTCTAGTTAACACCTATTATCCTCTAATTTTGTTGGTCTGTTCTCTTATTTTGGCTAATGCAGCTCATGATTGTAATTAAAAGTTGTTATTATGTCATGATTTATCAGTGCTTTTATGACAAGTTTTATATTCTCAATTTCCAGTGGACTGCCATTAATGGGAGAAGAACCAGAACATGAGTAGCAGGCACAGCAATCTGTCCCTTCAGTGAAGGAACACCACATATCAGTGTAAATAGTATCAATATCTTTTCACATAGTCTACACATCAAAAACCAGTAGAATATATACATATAAACATAAATATATTTACATATGCACATATAAATATACACAAATAAAGAATGAATTTATTTATGTGTGTATATTTTTTTTCTGCTGAGATTCAGGAGCATTTTTTATAGAAATACCCTGTCTCCAATTGTATGAAGTAATTGGTATGTTCATATTAATACTTGATTTTCTTATAGGAGACAGCCACTTATATTAGTATTGCTTGGAATTGATGTCAAAAATCTCAGTAACTGTTGCAGTGTTTTTTATTGGTTTGTTTAATGCTGTAGCTCAGAAATGGAAGAGCTAAAGCTAGGTGGATCAAAAACTTTAATAACACCAATTTAGACCTCCAGCTGGCAGAGGGAAGTGCTTTGGGGGAACCTAATGATCTTTCTGAAGGAAATGGGACCTTAGCTCTCTTTAGTTCTAAGAAATGTTCTACATCAATGTCATATTATTCTGAAGTGATTTTTTTTTACCAGTTTAAGTGCATGGAATGTATTTAATGATTGACAACGTTTCACTTCATATGTGTCTTATTTAGAGTACTTAATGCCTTTTAAACAAATAGGCATATTTCTTATATACTCCTTTAGCTCCTCATTAATTTCATAATTCTGTAAATATTTCAATAAAATACAAGCTATGATTTCAGGTTTCTATTTTGAATACTTGTTGTGTCATGGTTGGTTAAAAAAATAAAATGAATTTGCGTTTTTCAGGAGTATCTCTCTACCACCACCAAATTGAACAACTTCTGCAAAGAAGAGCTCTCTTGGGAGATGGCAGTTCTTGGCAAAGGCAGTAAATGATTTTTAGTAGCCCTTTGACTTCAGGGAGCTTTGGAAACCAGTTCCTGTTACTGGGAGATCTGATCATTGGCTTTCTGCAGCTAACTAGAACAATTCCATAAAATATGTGCATGAGTTCTCAAGCAGTAATACAGATTAGAAGAGGAGACATTTTTACACGTTATGACCACAACTCCTGTCTATGATTAACTTAATTTCTGTATGTTCAGGTAGTGACTGGACCTGAAAAGTAGTTATGTTTGGGATTTTCAGAGCTGTGTGAGTGACCTGGACTGGCTCTACTGGGGTTTTCCAGAGCTGATCTAACACTGATCTCTGCGCTACCATATACAAATTAGTAATTAGAAGTGATAATGCTGGTAGTGGAATGGGTCTCTTTGGTGGCTCCCACTAGGGGTTTCAAAGTAACTCTTCTTCCAAATCCTTATTCCTTTGACTGCAACCTTTTTTCTTAATTGCCTTACTATTACTCTTCAGCAGAACTGACTGCAATACCTCAGCTCCTGGCTTGTGCTTTATCCAAACTGCTAACGCCTGCTCTCCAAAAAACCCTTGTGAGAGCCTCAACCCCTTCTACCTCCTCCTCCTGCTTCAGCTAGACATTATCCTAATCCTCAATCTTTCTCCTATCCTATATTAATCCCATAAACCCTGAGCAAATCTGCCTACCTCTGTCAGTATTTGATGCAGAAGGCCCAGGGTGACAGCTCCCAGTGTGCACCGTCTGCGCTGACCGGCTGCTAAAAACTGACCACAGCTCGAATCTCCCCATTTTATTGTCCCTAACAAGCAGCTTTAAGTGCTCATCAGACATTCTGAAAATGTTCCTTACATACTGGTCCTTTTGGTTTTGTTGTGTGTAACGTGTGTAGTATAGGACTGTCTTTGAGTTAGTGAAATTTAAATGGCAGTTGTGAAAACAACATGAATAATCCAAGGAGTGGTATATAGGTCACACTCGGAAAGATCATGAGCATGACTCAAGCAAGTGGGATTCTATTATGGTTACACAGAGATTTCAATCAGATAAACATCCTGACTGTGGAGTCTTCTTGTTTCTCTTTTGAATTTTTTTCTCTTTTGAATTTCTTGTAGAAATTTCTCTAATTAACCTTTTCTTGAATGCACTGATTCACTTGTGATTTTCTAATTCCTGAAGGTAAAAGCTATCTGTAGTAGAGCCTGTCAAAAACATTTGGTATGAAAGGCTAGAAGCTGACACAAATCCTCCTGTGCTAAAACAACATCTTGGAATCCTTTTTCTGTTCCATTTCCCCCCTGCCTTTTTAATGCTATTTCCATCCTGTCAATGAATCCTAAAATAGTTAGATCTTATGATCTATTTTCCTACATTATCATTTTAGTTGTCTTTTTAAATCTAGTTTTGACTTTATTTTCCTTATTTTTCCTGAATATTTGAGTTTTTAGCCAACAAGCGTATGCCTGATTTACAGGAACAATCCTAGCTAATGAAAACAATGACTAATCTCTCTAATTTACAGTTTACCTCTATTATCTAGATACTCTCAGAAATGAAGGTGGGATAGGAATTAGTTTAATGCTTTGGTTTGTACAACTTTGATTATTTAATTATTTTGTCAGTTAATCACTCAAAATAATTGGATCCTCCTGAGTGGTGAGAAGGTTTACAACAATTTTAGAACCAAGTACTCTCTCTTTCCATGTGTATGTGGGATGATGAATAAAGTTTCAGATCTGTCATGCATTCCAGAACTACAGGTTAAGTAGTAGTGTGCCTGGGTTAATTTCAGCACTTCAGAAGTTTACAAGGAATCTCTGATGGCATCTGCCACCAATCTACCTAATTACAAAACAGTTAGATTGCTAAATAAGGCTTTTGGGCTTTTTCCTTTCCAGCTCTGGTTCACAAGGCTCATATCAATAACAAAGCCTTAGTAGGAATAGATGAAGATTTCTCTTTTCCTTCAGACTTCTGCATATCGTGAAGGGTCTTCCTTAGCAGTGTTTCATATTTTTTCACTGACAATAATGCCTGCACATGGCAAATATACCTTTGCTGTACTCCTCTGCAATTCAGAAATTACAAATTTCTCTATATGTGTTTTGTATTTCCAAGGAAGTGAATCTTATTTCTTTTTGTTAAGGCTCACTTGTGTAAGAATACTACCAAAAGCAGGGCTGTGTATTTAGGAAGGATAAAATTCCTCAGATTAAGGCATGCCCTGTCACCTCAAGGTTCTGAGGAGAACTTGGGAGTCATACTGAATCATCAGATGAATATTAACTCTAATAGAAAACCTGCAGCTAGAAAGGCTATTATTGTAAAGAGTTTAAAAGTTCCTCTGAATTGGGAATGAGTGCAACTGTTGTGGGGAATAAATTGTCCAATTTCCTGGAAATATTTCAAGAGGGATGCTGAAATCTGACTGGAATGTTATGAGAAGAATAATAGAAGAATTTAATACAAACTATGTTCTGCAAAATGAGTACAACTCGTTAAATAGAAAGTTCATTGGTTCTTCAGGAAGACACAGTTTCTTACTGACAGAAGTTTGACAGTAAAAGGTAAAATGATAACAAAATTCAGTTATTGGGTGTTGAAAGTTGAAATTATTGCATGAGAGATTTTTAAGAGGGACAATAATTCCAGGGCAGTGAAAAAAGCAAAATGATGAAATCTATGACAAAACCTGAGAAATTTCTTGGCATGCTCAGAAAAGTGACTTATTAGATATTAAAAAATGGCCTTATCAAGGGCAATTTAAAAAGATTTCTTATTGATAATTTTTCAATTTACTTTTGACTTTTCACATTTCCTGAAGAAATTCTTAAAAATTTTAACACTTCAGAGTTTGCTATTTGTCCTGGGTAGAAGGTTATTTTGGGTGTCAGTATTATAATATCATCTACAGTGCTACTCTACCAGTTACAGGACATATTTACAAGACACATGACAGTTGCTGAATCCACTTTGTACATTTTAAGCTTACTTTTACAACCCAGAACCAGTCATTTTCAAATAGGGACTGAATTTGCCATTGGTTTTGGTGCCATGAATCAAGAAATGTGAGTATATAGATGGTGTCCTTTACATTTTTTTTTTCTCATCAGCCAAGACAAATTGTGAATGAATCTGTGTAAGTCAGGAAAATCTACTTCCCACCTGACAGATGGGGAGAATGGTACTTTCCCAGCTTACAGAAAATGTGCCTTTATTGAATATGGACTCTTCCTTGCACAGCAATTCAGATGTTTGAATTTGGAATATACCTAAAATGATAGTTGGTCATTTGGTAAAATAAATGTAGGGAAAAAAATCACTTTGAACAGCCTTTTGATTTATAGGTGCCCATGCAAAATAACAATTGCAACCAACCACAGTAATAAAGAAATACTGCCAAAACTGTGCTACCAAAATTCAGGCCAGCCCAGCCCAAAAGAGAATGCAAGCAGCTGTTTGATTTTTCTTGACAGCCTTGGAACTCATAAGCAAGTGCTCACCATGAAGTATAAGCTGCCTATGTTTTAAAGTGTGTCCCTGTTCTAATTTATTTCTGTTGCAATAGGCCTCTGTGCCTTTTTGGACTCCAGAACTTTATCTTTTAACAAATTATTTTGGATGGCACAGACCCAGCAGCAGGCTAATGTACTACAGTCATCATTAGCAAATGTGCTTTGCCCTTGAACAGTCTCCTATGCTAATCATTTTATGCCATTACCATCCATTTTCAGGAGTAGCTGCCCTTGCTAAAAGCAGCCTGGCCCTGTCGATTTGCCAAGGGGAGGTCCTGTCATGTGATTTAGTCCCTCTCAGAAAAGGTCTCTGTGTGTGGCTTGGCTGACTTCTCAGTTCATAGCATGCTGACACTGAGTGTAGCAGGCTGACTATCTTCACAGAGAGCTGTAGTTCAGCTGATCTTAGAGGTATTTGCCAACCCTTAATGGTTCTATGAGCTCATCTTACTGCCCTTTCAAAATCAGCAACCAGACTGATGTCATGCATCAACAGATGACAGTGCTTGGTTTGGTGATGAGGCATCCATATTACTAAAAAGTGTATCTAGGAATGTAAAATCCATAAATAGAGATGTTCTTACATATGTATCTCTGTAAATAACTGCTCCTTCACACAGAGATCTGACCACTGGCAGAGTGCAGTCTGTGCAGTCCTACCACCAGTGTTGCATATTGTGGTCCAGTTGTCCTGGGTGTTTTACACACATTTGGGCAGACAGTGGTGCCAGTGGTGAGCTCGTAAACTAAGAAACTGAAAGGGCTTGGCTTTGAATCCGTGGTGCCTTGTATCAGCTAGCTTTTTTGATGATGTTAGAGACCTTATCAATACAGGTGCTGTTCGAAAACATGTTTAATGTACTTTAAATAACATAACATCATTCAATATTTACTGGGACCAAAGCTCACGTAAAACTAGCTGGAATTACTTAGCCTTCTACTGCCTTAACTTTAGCTGTAACTAGATAACTCTTTTTCTAACTCAGCTGTTTGTATTTATTCTAGGAAATAGCCACGTTTGGGGTGTTCATGGTGTTTTTTCCTAACAGTACCTTCCAGTTTGGGATAGATGCAGAACATTTCACTACCTGGAAGGTTACCAAATTTAATGGGAAGGGTAAAACAGAATGTGTCAGAGTCCTAAACACACAAAATATGAGAGTAAACTGATGTTTCTGATGAATGATCATTGGTCATGGGACATTTTTCTGGGCTGTAGTGCTAACAATGAGCAAGATGAGGGGAAAATTATCCCCAGAAAGAGTATTTAAGACCAGAAAAAAAATTAGGAAAGCATACAGGAAGCCCACTACTTGCTTGTGATTAATTTCGTTTCAATTTATTTTTGGTACAATATCATATCAATGACTAACTCACAGATGTACCTTAACATCCCTGGAAACATTCAAATAGATCATGCTTGAACTTCTGGGAAAAATCTAATTGTAATTGAAACCTCAAAAACACAAACCAGGGATCAGGAGGTTCAGAGATCATGATGAACACTAGGCAAAAAGGCAACTGATATGGGAGGAAGTAAGTTGCTGAAAAAGCAGTTTCATGATCTATAGTTTGGCCTTCTGTCTGGCCTCCATCAGGTGTATAATAACAAAGCTTGAAAGCTCTTTGATCAGCAGTTCAGCTCCCACACTGGGATTGAGGCAGGACTTGCTCAGCTGATATCTCATTCTGACAAAGAAATTGAGCTGCAGGATGGACACAGAGCAGGAGTTGGTGTGGCATCAGTGGAAACAGTAGTAGCATAAACTTCTACAAACCACTGTTTGTAGGAGAAGTAAGAGCATGGGAAGGTTAACCAACAGCACATCTGGTATTACTTGTTCAGCTGCAGCAAAGGAAGCACTTTCAAAAAAGGAAACACAGAAACTGGCATTCCTCCCGAGAGGAACCTGCTAGAGCTTGTAGAGCTTGGCTGTCTGCGGTGGGTGGGGAGATTGTAGACATGTTCTGTCAGACCCTGGCATCTTCACTGCCTATGGAAGAGGGCTGTGCTGTGTTCTGACAGGTAAATATGGGGTGATAGAGTAGCTGTGTGGAAACAACATAGTGACACAATCATGGGGCTCATGAAACTCATGGAGAGCAGAATGACACTGCTTGAGATGGGATCTAATGTAAGAGAGAGATCTTCTCTTATGGAGCCTTGGTTCTTTCTGAGGTTACCAGCAATCCCCTTTGTTTTCTATACTGGATTAAGCTAATGTTGCCAAGGAAGTGTCTGTAGGTGCTTTACACCAGGACTGTGAGCCATGTGGGTACGAGGACACACTTCATAGTGACTGGTTGTGGTCCTTCTATCCTGCAGCGTGAGGAAATTGTTATTAACAACTCAGTGTGTCTAGGACTTAATTATATGGAACCTGAAATTTATGAAACCTGAGTTTATAGGGCCTGACCCTCTGTGTCTTTTCACCACTTCACATCTTGACTAAGTCCCCTAATACTGATGTGAAACCTTCAAGTTTCTGTCAACGATGCACAGAATCAGGTCTGTTTGTGAGCAGCTTTGGGGACTGTCAAGCAGCATGAGGTTCCAGAGAGCTTTAGTCCTCTCAGGTACAGCACAAAGTTTGCTCCTGGGGTTTGGGGCAGGGGGAGTAGTTTGATTATTTATAGAGATCAAATTTATTAAATTAGGTTCTGGCTGTTCCCTGTAATTTCTTTATAGCATCCATTGGGATATTGCAAGCTTGGGCTGATGGAGGGGCCAGCCAAAGGGTTTAGCACCTCATCCGTACTGAGGTAGTTAGCCAAAGGAACATTACTCTTGTGGTGCTCAAAATTGCATAGAAAGCTAGAAATAATTTTCAGTGGTGTGCTTAAGGTAGATTTTGGCTCATTCACAGGCCCCTGGGAGTAGTTCTTTAAAACAATGTTTCTTGTGAGTGTCTTTGTAAAGACACACACAAATACAATCTTTAGTCCCCTAGCACTGACTTCGTAAGGAACATTACCGTTGTGTTTTATTTTGAGGGATGTTGTAGAGTTGTGCTGGGAGTAATAACCTGGATTTAGCCTCTGCTTAGAAGCCCTTCAAAAGCTCCATGCAGATGGGAATTAATCTCTTCTTACTGCAGTTCTTACTTCAAGAAGGTAATTTCTGTGTACTCTGTGAACATCTTGAAAAGGAAGTGTTTATTTTGAAAAAAATTTCTTCAAACAAAAATCCCACTTACGGAATGGACTGTCTCCATCTTTCTGCTCAGTTTTGCATGGATTGCAACGCAAATGCCAAAACAGCAGTCACCCATTAGTAGTTATAGCATCTCTGAATTCTAATTCTTAAGTAGAGTAATATGTTGATAGATAGACTTTAGTTATGTTTCATTATGCAAAATAATGTCTTGAAATACGAGGATTAATTAGAAAAAGTGTCATCTGGTTGTCAGGAATTTGCTGACTCTTTGGACTCAATTGTGCAATCCCAGGGCATGGTAATATCTTCGATGCAGGAGCTGAGAAGGTAAAGAGCACCTAGAAATTAAGCATTTGTAGATCAAAACATATAATTAAAAATTCTGTCTGGGCAGATTCAAGTTTATGCTTGTTGCTTGGAGACAGAGAATTTGGGAAATGGCAGCTAAGTATTAAGTCTATATGGACTCTATTTGCCCCCTGCCCAAATACAAAACAAACTGTATTGATGTGCTTCAGTACATTGAATTACTCTGCAGTGCAATTGGGAGTTTCTGACAAAAAACTCTTTTGAGAACATAAATCTTTGATTTCTAGCAGCAGCAGAACTGGGAAATGACAGTCAAGACACATCATCCTGGGTATTTTAAAGTCAACTGGGAGCTCTATACTTGCTGTATGAGGGGGAAAGGGAATAAGATTACCCTGGCATTTCCTGAGCCTTTTGGGGTTTGTTTTTGGCTAGTCTGACATTACCAAAAAGCTGGGGCCAAATTCATTCTTTGGATATCTTTGCAGTCAGAGGAGTTATAACTGTGCTAAGTCCCAAGCTTCTGAGTATAAAGACTGTGCTGAATCTCACAGGAGAATCCCCTTTTGAGAGCTTTTCTCTAATGGCTGCAGTGTTTAGCATGGCTTTTCATTATTCATGATGAGTCATGCTGCTGCCTGTTCAAAAGCTGCATTTGCAAAGAAGTGGTTTTGC
This sequence comes from Vireo altiloquus, assembly GCA_013396875.1. Classification (NCBI taxonomy): domain Eukaryota; kingdom Metazoa; phylum Chordata; class Aves; order Passeriformes; family Vireonidae; genus Vireo; species Vireo altiloquus. The sequence continues at coordinate 1,508,724 of VZRF01012999.1, read as the reverse complement.
CTTTTCTCAGTTTTCAGTGAAACATGAAAAAAATCTCATGAAACAATTAAGAATCATGCCTAGGCCCATCAGTATGCTGTGGGAAAATGAGGAGAAGGGTCGGGTAGGGTAAAAGGCATTTCTGTGACAAGGTTTTATTGCTACCATTACATTTCAAGGTCTCTTGATGCCCAAAAGACTTCATAGGGTTCCTTTTACTTTTTGATTGCTGTCTCTTTACTTCATCCTCTCTGCTGTGTGTAAAAAGTCATGGCAGGCCTGGTGTCTTTGCAGTCTTCCACCTAGGTTGCAGTCAAGGCCACTAGCAGGGAAAAGTATTTGTCCTCCTGTCCCTTAATTCTTAATGTAGGGACTTATTTTATCTCTATCTTAAGCTAATACAAAAAGTAGTGGAAGTTGTTTGCATAAATTTGTGTGATCCCGGTAGGAAGAACATAACTCATGTTCAGATTTTTTTCCACTGGCCGCCTTATATTCCCTGTCCTGGCTTTTTTCTTGGAGAATTGCTTTTGCTGTACCTGATAATCCCCATGGTAGTTTTCCCCAATAACCAAACTTTAGCATCACATTATAATGATTTCAACAGGGCTGACTCACATCACTTGCAACCTAGAGCAAGTTGCAAATACTTGGCATTCCAGTTTACGTAGACAAATACTTGCCTTCAAGTACTTGCTTCTGGGAGGCCATCACAGCGAAACTGATGGACAAGCCCAGGCTTGGAGACAAATGTTTGTTAATTTTCCTACTTTATTCTCTCTCACGTAACATCTGCTGTATTTTCCAGTTTACTGTTTGCTCATCTAGCACTGCCAACATAGCTGTTTCCAGACTAATGGAAACTTTCTTCTGAATGAAGCAAGTGGCAATGCCATCTATTTGAAAATGGAAAACATCTGCAATCTTTACATACGAAGAAATAAGGTCTTACCAAAATAAAGAAACAAAGCACTCTTTGTGCCCAGAGCTCAAATACATCTTTGAAATAGATGTGAGCTGGAAAAATATTAAGTAATGTGAAGGAAGATGAGTGCTCTAAACATTGAATTATGAAATGCAAAAGGTTATTATTTTGTTTTGCTTTTGAGCTCTTTATTCCCACAGGCTGGCCTTTTAAAAAAGGAAATGTGGCAAACAGGAAAAGAAGGCATTTAAGTATAAGCACAACTGTAGCCTGAATTGTTGGCTTAGTGTTATCACATTCTTGATAGAGGAATTGAAGGTGCATGGATTCACACCCAAATTCCATTCTAGTCATCAGCAGAAACTTTAGAACTGGGCTCAAGGGCCACTTGTCCAGCTCCATGTACAGCTGTTAAAGTGCAAGGACCTCTGAGCCTTTGTCCTGATGTACTTTCAGTTGGCTGATCCTGCTCTGTAACTGGGAGTGGGTCAGGTGTTGTGGGTGCAACCTCGGTGACAGAGATGTCTGTAACCTACTTAAGAGAAGTCTTGTGTAATTTTTCTGATGGAGATTCAGGATCCTGCAAATATCACCTTCTTTTTCCTCTTGGCAGCATTTTCAGGCCTCCCCAAAAAAGCACAGCTATTGTGTTTATTCCTTTTCTGCAATTTGCCTATGGAGTTGCCTGTTTTGTTCAGGGTAGAAAATGCTATCTTGAGTTATTTCTCAGATTTACCTAGTGTATGGAATAACTGTATAGTTAAGGCAGTTTTGCACGTTTAAAAATAGAACTGCAGAAATGAAGCTACAAGTAAATGGACATGTAAAAACATTCCAACTTTCTGTAACAAGCTCTAGACACACCAGATTTCGGTGTTAAATATTAAGATATTGTGATCTCCCTGTCTTAAAATCAGATTAGGAAATGGATTATTAACTGAATGGTAATTCTGTTTATGTATATACATTACAGAGGGATCCATGCTTTCCTATAGCTTTCACGTGGCATTTGCCAGAAAAGAACAAGTAAAAATCAGCAAATATTCCTGTTTTATATAAGTTTAATTGCATATTTCTATGGACTATGTAATTGCTAGAAATGGTTGCTTTGTAGGAATAGTGTGACAAGTCATCCATCACGTGATATCTGGACCCCAGCAGACATTTTGAGAAGTTAAGAACATTCATTGGCAGGCCTGTCAAGTGTTTGCTGTGTCAATGATATCTCCAAGTCTTTCTTATATGTGTTAATTACCTGAAAATTGCTTTGGTATGATCATTTCAGGGTTTATAAGATAGAATGAAAGTAAGTACAGTGTTATGCAGTAAACCCAGAAAAAATTCACCTCCTCTTCCATAATTTCATTTGTTCACAGGTCTACGTTGACTATTTCAATCAATGCCTGCCTCATCCAAAGTAGAAAATCACATATGAATTTGAGAGTTAAACTATCCAGCATAGCACCACTGAGTTAATTTATACCTCAGTGATTCCATAATGAAATATTTTTAACCTATTTGCACTGCTTGACACACTTCAAATGTTAGACTAATATTATTACCACCTACGAAGCATGAGTCCTTCCCAAGCTGGGAATATTCCTTATCAAATCTGGGTAATCTTTCTGTTGAAATCTCTCTCAGGCAACAGATGGAGTGGGAGTCTCCCTAGCTAATGGCTAATAGGTAAGTGGTGTTTGCTGGCAGCTTCCCTTTCATATTCACTGCCTGCCATCAGCCTCCTGGAAACTTGGCTCTTGGAACCTCCTTAGGAACCAGTACAGACCAAGGTACTTCAAGGTGTGCAGGAATTAAAAGGAATAGGAGAAGTGTGTTGGCTTTAGCATAAGCAAAGGAATGCTTTCTAAAATGATAATAAGTGAAGGTTTGGTGCTACATGTAGAAAACTATAGGTAGGAAAAAACCCTACAGCCACACCTTTGTAGTGTTTGCTAAGAGTCACATTGTCCTTAGGCATGTATGGAAATGCATAGTACTGAAGAACCTGACACTGTATTTCCATTGCAGATGGCGAAATCCCACGGCAATTTCAAATCTTGAAGTGTCTTTAAATAAATAGAAGCATCTCTAGTAAGTAGTGAGCATGTTCTATGAGTACCAGTTCACTCTGATTCAAATGCTTCTGCAGTTACCCTGTTTTCTTACAGAAAATACCACCTGGAAACAGCTGGAAAGGTGTTGAGCTCTGATTCCCACTGCTGAGTCCTGCTCTGTAGCACTGCTGGAAGTTGTGTGCACTGACAGACCGCAGTTGAACAGGCTGTTACTGCTGTCACTCTGAGTCAGCCCAGGCTTCCCCTCAACACCCAGCCTTGCTACCCTCCCCTGAACCCTCGTACCTTCACACATTCATGGCAAGACATATCATGCCATTTCTTTCCTGCTTCCTAGTAGTTAAATTAGTGAAATCATACAGGCTCCTGTTGCTCTGTGTGCAGATAACCTTTGCTATCAGCTGCAGAGCTGGTTGTGACTGATTTGTACAAGTCCCAGGCTGAAGGTGACACAGACAGTGCCAGGCAATCCCAGGGCTGCTGTTTGCCCTCTGCCTTTTGCCCTGTGGAGCCACATTCTGTCACTTCTGGCACAGTCCTACCAGGAATTAAAAAAAAAAAAATTTTCTGATGCAAACTAGAAAAGGAATAGCACTAGAACACTGCTGAAAATCTGGAAAACTTTTATGTTTGTCCAGGTCATGGATTTCTGAGAGGAATTTGCCATGCTATTTAGCCAACAGAAGCACACAAATACTGAGACAACTTTATCTGTCCTTTCCTCAGGAAAAAAATGGCTATAGAAATCAATGGCCATTTTTTGGACTAAAGCTGCCAGAATTTAATTTCAGCATTCTCTGTGCCTGAGGTTGGATGTATTGTAATTTTTATAATAAGTGATATTTTACAAATTGTAGTCAATAAAAATCTTCACTACATTAACCTGCATCTGCTTAATACCTCTCACAAGAAGTTAGCAGAGCAGTTCTTTGTTGAGATAGGTATCCTGAGATTAAACTAATTTCACGCCAATATTTTTTAGAAATTTGTGGGAGAATGTCATTCCACCAATTCCATGTGCAAGCTTCACCATAAAAGTAGGGTAGAATCCAGAGTTCAGTAAAGTGTCCTAGAATTCACACCACATTGATCAGCTTTGATTTTTCTTTCTCATCTTTGTGTCCTTTCACTCAGTGTATTTGGATGTCTTGTGTAAGCATTGATATTTCTATAATGATGTGCTTGGTGTGTTGATTGACAGTGGAACTGAGATTCTGCATTCCTAGGTAATCCACATGGGAACGCTTTAATTTGATTTGTAAATTAGCATATTAAAGGAAAAGCCACCATATTTTATGTTATGTGTATGATTTAAATGAAATAATGAACACCAACAGCTATAGTGAAAGCACGGGAGAAACTTGGTAATTTCTAAACCAGTTCCTAATCCATCTGCTTATTTTCCTAGTACAGACAAATATCTCTACCAAAACAGATCCAAAACAATGAATGTCCGAGGGTATAATTTGCCACAAGCAGGCAAAAATCACTGTGGTTAACTTTTTTCTCTGAAACATAAATCTGAAATAAATATTCTGCATCTCACTATTAAAGCAGGGTGTGACAGAAGGGTGAGCAGTCAGGGGAAGTGTCTCCTTCAAGCAAAAGAAAAGCTCTGTCTGTGCAGACATCTATAGATGGCTGGGGAGGGGAAAAATACAACAGAGAAAATTGAGATTGTCCTTTTATTTCACTCTGAGGATATAATTTAGAGAGACAAGAAGGAGAAGGTTTAAATTACCATTTTTCAGCAACTTTAAGTGAAGGTTAATGTGCTAGAGTGTTTGAAAGGTGAAATAACCAATTCAGAGAGTGAGAAAAGCTGAGCAGGAATTGTAATTTATGAAGGTTAGGGACTGGGAAGTTAGGTCAGACAAAATTTTCATGACAATGTGACTTCTGATAATGGAATAATCACATAAGGCAGCAGGAAACTCACTGGGGGGATGTTTAAGGCAATCCATTGCTGGATATAGCTCTGAGGTCCAAATATGCACAGAACAAAGAAGAAGTAGTATTTGTTTATACATTTGTTATACATATACATTTGTTACTTGGTGATGGCTCTCCTCAGTGCTTTTTAATGTTTTCCTGACCATACAGAATGTTTAAACTAGAACTGGCTAATTAGACTTGCATATGAAAGTAAATTACTCTAGTTCTATAGATAGTGAAAAATTAAATTAAAGCCAAACTACAGGATCTGTATAAATTGGGATTATTGCCATGCATAGCTGCTTTGCTGATGGCCAAATCAGCACAGTGACCCCATATTTTTCTGTATTCAAAGTCACTCTCTAATACTATTTATTGTCACAGAAGCAGGTTTACAATGGTTAGATTAAATCCAACAACATTTCAATAACCCTGTCTTCTTTCTTCTCCACCTGTCTTTCTATCCTCTCTCACCATTTCCCCCTTGTCTCCCGTGAATAGCTGTAGTCACAGGCACACATACAGTCTGAGATTTGTGTAGCTCTACCTTTGAAATAGATACTCATCCATTGTGAGCTGGCACAAATGCATTGAAGTTGTGGTGCATTCATACAAATAGTTCTCTGTCCTTTCCTCCTACATCTGAAAGCACAAGAACTCCTACTCCAGATCCACATCAGAACTGTAGATGTATAAACTAGGAATTCTTTTTGGTAAGAAAAGCAGAATGAAGAGCAGGATAAAAGTACTATGTAAAGACAGAATTTGATAGACTCATTTCTTAAGAGCAGTATGCACCCTAAGTAGATTTTAAGAAATTGTGACCTTACCTTTGTTGTTGATGTTCAGAAACCAAAGTGTGAGACTGCATTTTGATGTCCCATGTATCACCACCACTTAGCAATCGACAACGAGGCAGAGGACTGGAAGCAGCACAGTCTGAGATTATAAATCCTTTTATGCTATGTTATTGTGCTTTCTTCATGCATATATCTATCCAGTTGAAGTCTTTTTTGGGGCTAAGATAAGCAGATGGAAAGAGATGTTTTAGAAATATCCATGGTGGGCTAAGGAACACTTGCTAAATGCTTTTCCTCTGATAAATCAGTTATCATTGAAAGGACCTAGTTGTGTTGTATGTCAGGTACAATCTAGTAAATTTTTAACCTGCTAACTGAGAGACCTGGGGCTGTGTGATTTATAAGTGGGTGTAGGCCTCGCTTTGGCATTTATTGTGGCCCTTTGTTCTGGACATATCCTAACTAAATTAGCGGGTGAGGTAAAGACTGTCGTTTACTGTAATTTCTAAATAGATAAAAATGCTGGGCAGATGCTAAAGGTTGATTTTTAAAAAAATTATAAACTTTCATATAATGAACTGTTTTAAATAAAATTGTGTCTTGACAGTACTAGGGAAAAATCACAGCAAATGCATTCTAAAATGGAACTTCTGTGATCAAGAATGCTAAATTTTCTTAGAGATACAATGAAAATGGTATATTGGATATTTAATCAATACATATTTTGTTTCATGCAAAATTGCTTTGAAAGCAATAACTCCATGGCACATGTTGGATTTTCCTGTGTCAAGTTTCATGCCATCTTGATTTAGTTGTGTGTGAAGAATGAAAGGAAACATGGCCCTGTTTTTGACAGGATGCCCTCTTAGCTGTATCTCAGACTGCAGGATTCAAAATACACTTCCATAAGAGAACATATCCATCAACTCTGCCGTGGTTTAGCCAAAGGAATATTCATTTTGAACTATTCAAGCTGTATATGAGACAAATTGGATAACCTGGAAGAGCTGCTTCCCTAAACAGATATGTCAGGAACAAAGAGCTAAGGAAGCAGGGAGATTGTGAACAGGTCAGAAATGTGAGAGGCAATAGCCCTTTGCAGTGGAGGTTTCAGGGACTGGTAAATCTCTGAACTACAACAGAAAGGCATGGTCTTTTTAATTCTTTCTGTTTTGGCAATATGGGATGTCTTTTCCACGTGGAAATATGCGAAGGCCAGCTAAGATATTGTTACATGTTTTGTAATACCAGTAGAAGGAGGTTGGCACAGGCTTTGGTTAGCACAGAACACCAGCTCTGTGCCAATCCGTGACCAAGCCAACACAACCTGGCTGATCCAAGCTGTGTTCTGCCAGCAGAGTACCCCATTTCCCAGAGGTAACTCCTGCTGGCTGAGGTTACCAGCTAGAAATAAGGTTTGTTCCTTGTTGGTGGGGAGATCTACTGGCTTTTGAGACTCACTAGTCACAATGTCTTGGCCTCCTACCAGCAGAGACTGAAGGCTGATGAACTTCGTCATGGTACCACCTCCTAGCTTTCCCATCTTTTGAGTAGGTAAACATAGAAGAACTGGAAAATATAGTTTTGTAGGTGTCCTTCCTTCACTTGGCCAGGTAGAACTCCAAAAAATCCTTTTCTTCTCCTGTGTTGCACTAGTTATTTTTTCTTCAAGAAAAGATAAGAAAAATACATTAAATACTAGTAAGGAAATAATTTTAAAGAAGATTAAAAGACTAATCTTTAGCTGCACTATCAACTCCAGTATTCAAGATTTGCATCTTTAGATTGCATAGGAACCCAAATGCTATGATTTTACAGGTCTTTCCTTTAGAAAGAGTTCTTAGCGTGGAGGTGCTGCCGGGCTGTGAGCAGTGTGTGTCTGCAGCGTTGCTGTCCTGCCCAGCTCCCTGGGCTCTGGCGCCGCGGGGTCTCCCTCTGGCGGCCGCTGCCGCTCCCAGCATTACATCTTATTTTTAAATACTTGTCTCTGGAATTGTTTTTTCAGTGATCTCTAAAAGTACACACATGTAGCTTTTTTTTTTTTTTTTTGTTACAAGCCTATCAACCTTTTAAAAAGGGGCTAAGAAGCTAAAGAATGATATAATTATATATATTTCTATGCATCCTTTATATATATATTTTTAATAAAGACTTACTGTGTGCCATGTTCAAGTATAACAAAGATTTAATTCCACTCTCCTGTGAATGGTTTGGTCAATTTTGAGTAAACCAATGCCTGAATGATGACATTGAAACAAGGATGAGAATGCAATGAACTTACACAAATATTGAGAAAAGACTGCACAAAGCAGAGATGGACCTGCCAGATTTTGGTAAGAAAATTTACCTTCATAACACAAATTTCTTTTGTTTATTCATGAAAGCATTACCTGAGTCTATGTGATGCATAAGGCAGAATCAAGCAGCCAGTGCTGTGCAATCAAAACCATATACATTAAGGACCACTGACCACTTTGGCTTTACGTTATACTGAGACTTTAGTCTCGATATAGTAGTGTCTGTAGCTTGAAATTACATTATTTGTTGGACTACAGGAATTTTGTTTGTCTGAAGAGGTCATTTTTGTTCCCAGAATTGCTACACAGTATTATAGATGTCATGATAATTTCTCGATTACTTTCCTTTGACTCTTGCTGCTATTGAAATTTAACCCCAAACCACTTCAAAGCAAAAGAACACCTTTTTGTCCTCTGTTACAGTACCATCTTTTTTACTGTTGCTTGGCTTAACCAGAAGAGAAAAGCAACTGAACAGCTCAGGGCAGCTGATCTATGCTTCATTATTTTTTGTTCTACTGGTCAGGACTGAGAAGCAGCAGCAAAGTGTGCGAAGTTTCAACTTTTCTACGTAGTTCTCATGTAGTGCCACCTAAATCAGTCAAGAGCTGTACATATTTAAACTTTCTTAAAATTGGGTAAAAATATTGAGATGTTGAAATGCAAACTCACAGCTTGACTTGAAGTTTCTAAAGATTTACAAATATTACCTATGACCATTAGGAGCTGAGTAATTGCAGTGGATAAAAATTGTGTTTCATTTGGCACCAGATCACCATTGACATTAGTATCTTTAAAATTCCTTAATTAAGAAGAAAATTCTTAAGCGTGTTGTAAACATTTCCAGACAAATATCTACAATTGCTATTTTCTTTCAGCCTCTTGCAGAGTGCTGAGAATAGATTGTTTTGGTGTTTTGTTACTATATTTAATTTCTGTGTGAATAAAAAGAATTTTATTTCCATTGAGGCATGTCAAAATACCTTTGGTTAATTTTGTGTGATTAGATAAAGAAAAGCTGAGACTGTCAAAGGTCTTGAGCCTGTAAAAAGTCCTGATCTTTTTTCTGTTGCTTGAATATCACTAGAGAAACATGCAAGACATTAGAGGAGACATCGCTCAGTGCTTTGCTCTGTGGCCTATGCTGCATAGTTGCTCTCATTTGATTGAAATGTAAAAGCAATTTTTACTCTTAAAGGGAGTAGAATTACCTCAAATTGCCTCCTTCCATTATCTTTGATTTTTAAAAAAATTGCTTGCCTATCTGTCTTTTTACACAGCATCACTTCACTTTGGAAGATGCATCCTGATTCTACTTTTCCGGGAGGTATCTCTGGGCATAGTACAAAATATTTTTTTTCCTCTGTATATTGTGCTTTTAGGATCTCCTACAGAAGAATTTATAGTGTATCTAGATCAGTAGTGTAGTTCAGATCAGGAATGTGCTTATCTGCTTGTTCCTGGTAAATGTCCTTTGATTCATATCATAGAGCAGTTTTGGGGTGCTTTATTGGATCTCTTTCAGATTAAACTGAAAGGACAATGTTTTCCAAGAGCATTTTCAATGGTCACTGACTTCATTCAGTCCCTAGAGGGACCAGATCTGTTCCTTTTTGAGATAAACCCTAATGAAATATTCATGATAGCATGTCAGGTCATCAGCATCAACTGTCTCTGCACAGTTCTGTTTCTAGTGAACACCAGTCCTTGCTGATGTGTACATGGCCTCTGGCTTGTTTCTGTTCCTTTTAGCAGAGGTGGTCTCTGACTCTTTGGCCTTGCAAGTACTTGCAGAGTGTCTCTTAACAATTACTCTTCTGTGGGGCAACACACCCAATTGCACTTTCTCTGTATTGGGAGAGGAGGAAATCAATTCTCTGCCAGAGTCCATTCTGAGATTTTACTGTATACATGTCAGGCTGTTCAGTGCTGAGGTTCTGCTTTGCTTAAACTGGACAAGCTGGAATCGGCTGTGTTTGGGTTCAAATTATGCCCAGAATCAGAGTATTCCCCAGGAACTCTCTGGAGCTTGAGTTCAGGCTTGCCCCATCTACAAAACTAGGGGAGAAGAAAGAGACACAAAGGGAGGTTTGCCTGATACCAACACGCAAGTGACAAAATAGATCATCCTCTCTTTGTGTCACATAAATAACCAGTTCTGGAGTCTTCTGGGGCAGATTTTCACTTCCATATTCTTTCTTGCCTTTCCAAAAACCTTCTACAAAAAAAGAAGTGTTAGAGGCTGATCTTCAGATACCATGTTTCTTCATGTAGTATGTTTTTGATAAAGCTTGACTCTAGTGAGACTAAAAGAAAAGTGTATTTCAATAATGTACTAATGCAGTCCTAATGGAATGCTTCTGGACTGACAGGGACTTAATGGTAGGGCAGTGTAGCAAATTTCTGGATTTTAATGAGATAAACAAAATAGCTGCTCTTTAGATGATGCTATTAATAGGCTGAGCTTGGTTAAATTAGAACAGAAGCAGTTTGCAGACTGAGGTAGGTATACTGTGGAAAGCACTAAGTTCAACACCAGTGACATAGCAAATATTTTTAAGTATGTAGCTTAGATACACATTAAGATACACATTAAGAAATTGAATTGTTAGTGCTTCCTCAGGCCTGGTTTTGGTGTGGGTATTTTTCGTTTCTTTGTTTATTTGTTGGTTGTTTTTCTGTTTGGTCCTGTCTGTCTATCCTGTGCATTGTCTATGCCTCCCTCCTGCCTCCCACCTTCTCTGTCCCCTTTTTTTCCTGGTCTGGAGCAGTTCTCTGTAGATTGCAATGAACTCTAGAACAGAAAGTGCATAAAAGTCAAATCCGAATAGATTGACATCAAATATCCTCATTAAATGGGAATACCTACAGGACAGTTCAGAGAAGTTTTGAGTTGATCCTGGTTTTCTGAATTTTATCATGTTTTAGCAATTGTAGTTTTAAACTATGGTTGAAGCTAGCATTCATTACTATATCAGAGCTCGATGTATCTCTAGCACCTAAGAAAAGGAAGTGATAAGAAACTGATCCTCCTTAAGATTTGAGGTAGATATTCTGTAGAATTAGGATAACCTGTGATAAAAGTACTCTCCAATTATAAATTCAGTCCAAGCAAATGGCTTGAACTGAGCTCACAAAATACTTGATGTGCTTTTCAGATATGAAAACTAGTAATTTTTTTTTCTCACTGGAGTTCTTAAGCAGGAAATAAGCTTCACAGAGATGCTGTTGTAGCAGTGTGTTATTAACACCTCTTTGCGGCTGAAAGAAGCCTTGAAGAATTTGGAATAAAACTGAGCTATCTGAATGAAAAAACATTTAAAAAATTGTATTATTTACCAACATAATAGTTGCTTCAAAATTTTACTTTGTTAACTGGAAAGCATTAAAAGCTTGAAACCACTGTGAAGGAAATATTAATGAAATGTGCTTACCTCCAGATACATGTTCCCATGTATAAATATCAGGGCTCTTTAATTGACAGCTATTAAATATTGTGGTTATATTGGCTAGGTTAGCAGCCACAGCTGCTGGCTGGCATTCAACATTGCCAATGTTTTTCTCTCTTAGCTATAAAAATGGGGGTGGGGGGAGGAAGAAAGCCTTAATCCAGTTTTTACTAGTGGGAAGATGCTTAAGATGCAAATCCCCTCTTTCAATAGGTACAGCAAGTGTATTCATCCTGTCCTCACCTTCCCCCTGTAAAAAGAAATTTATTATTTGAGACTGAGCTGTGCAGATTTCTGTTCTTCTCAGTAGTTGTGCTACAAAATAAAGATCATAGATCTCATTCCCCTGTAAGGACACCTCTCCCTTTCAGCAGCAGAAACTCATTAATTTTAATATACACCAGTGAAGCAGCTGAGTGGGCTTTGAGGTCTCCTTGATAGCAGCATGTTCTGTTGCTTCTGCACCACTGAGTCCATTATTGTTTTATTAATAAAGCAAGGAGGAATACAGTGTGTACAGTCCTAATGCTGTCTCACTCAGATATCACAGGGCATCAGCACTCTTCAGAAACAGAGAGACACTGCTTGAAAATTGAAATGAAACACTCTTTGTTTTGCTTAGTCCCCGAGCAAGGAACATGGGGCACATATTTCTACATGGTTTGCTTCTTTATTTTCTTCTTACTCTACAGTCACACAGGTCAAGGCCAGAAAACTGGTTGTGTAAGAAATAGCTACAATGTTATATAGGGCCAATACAGGGCTTGTCTGCATTTCTTCTACCAGCAACTGTACAAAAGGTATTTCCTCAAGCCTCCAATATTTGACTGTGCTGACATGAGTACTTTTAGATGTACATATTTACTTCCTGTGTTGCCTCATTAGGACTGATACTTCTTTTAAACCTTGGGAGCCCAGTTCCATTTCTGCCAGTTCCCAAGTGGGTCTGAAAGTCTCAGCCCAGTTCTGCCAGAATGCATAAGGAGACATTCATCTAGTATCCAGAGCTGTGAAGATTTTTAAGGGAGGCATGCAGTGGTGCTCAAGACCTGCATGTATTGGTTCAGGTCCAATTCAGATTTGTATTCAGCATGGAGGTTTGATACAACTGTCCAGACATTTTGTCCCACATCTGGTCTGTCATTACAAAAACAAATAGCTAATACAGAATCTGAAAATTTCAGCACATTGCCATTTGAAGTTAGTACTCAGGCAAAATAAGTGGTCGCTTCTGCATATTCAAATATTAGGCATGTTTTTACTTTGTTCATTAAAGAAGTGTCTTTTTAATTTCAGTTTTGATTTTGTAGATTTTCTCAGGACTTGGATGTGGAAATTAAAACCAAGCAGCCATTTTTAATGTTTCTAGGACCAAGTTTCCCAGATTCTTTTCCCTTTTTAGGTTCATCTCCCCTTACTGTCCTGTGTAAATATGCCCTTGTTTCCTGGTTTGCCCCAAGACTTTTTCATTCTAATTTATAAGCCTCAAAGTGTCCTTTGTATGCAGTAATTCCCATACCCTGAAAAATGTGCATCACAAGCTCCAGCAGAGCCCTATTTAACCTACCTCTCCTGTTTCATGGAAAAGAATGAAGGCAAACATATTGGAATATCTCCCCATGCTCCTCTCTCCCTTTGATGATTGATTAGTGTCCTGTCAAGGACTGCATGCCTTGATTGATGTGTTCTGTGACAGGGATGTGCTGTGCTTGCAGTTCATGTACGACAGAAATGTTCTGTGTAGCATCCTCCTGTTTTGCACTTGGAACTGGGGTGTGGCTGGGCAGCAGAAAGGCAACCTTGCTCTCCTGTCTTTGTTCCCTCCAGAACAGGTTAGGTGATTCCTTTAACAGGAAGACAAAGCAGCTGAGCATGTTTTTCTCGGCAGATTTTGCCTGGCATGCACAGAGGCAGAGGGCTCCTGGGAAGATCAGAGTAGCATTGGAAATGCTCAAGGAAAATAGCCTTTCCTCAGAACCCAGGGTGGTATGCTGCAAGCTAAATATTAAAAGTTTATTAAAAGTACATACAAAGTTTATCGTATGTATTGCTTTTCCCCATGTCTGCCAATCCTTTCATGGTTCCCTCAGAGTTTTACCTGCCATCAGAAATCCAGAGTTTAGCCAGAGGAATGTTTCTGAATCTTTCCACAGTACTCTGGTTGCCAGACATACAAGAAGGAGGTGAAGCTTTTGATGTCCTGGAAGCAATGTGGATCTGTGTAAGCTGATTGGAAAGCTTCTGTCACCTTTTATCATTGCCACATCAGGCAGAAGGTAAGATTTGCTTTGGAGTAAGTAAACAACCTGTGTATATTTAAGAAAATCACTGGGAGAGTTGGTAACACCCTTTTACTGTAGGAGGAGAGGTGTTTTCCATGACCAAATGTCTGCCTTCCCAAGTAAGGAGGGCATAGTCAAGATGCTGGAGGCTGGTATGCTACAGGTAACTGGCTTGCTATCAAGAAATCTCTGCTAGATGATTGAAGAGATTTAGAATCAAAATAGTATGCTGGAGTATGAAAAGGCACATAAATTAATATCCTCCCTCCATTGTGAGTGCTCAGTTAGGCAAAGGGAGCTGCCTGCTCCAGAGTCTGGGTAAATATTATGGGAGTGGTAGCTGCAGAGAGGTGCTTACTTCTTGAGAAAAGGTAAAGTCTTACTGTGAAAGATCATCATGAAAAGCATTGAAGATTTGTACCCAAAGGGAAATTCAGGCCTGGAATAACTGGGATTTAGAAAACATCAGGTTTTATGAAAAGAGCCAGATGATGGCAGCATAGAATGCAACAGAAAACTAGGAAAATTCCTAGGTTAAGTAGCAAGAGACCTGCCCTTGAAAACTGAGTCAGGGATCAATCTTTTCATTTAATCCTCCACTTCAACAATGGCTTTTGAAATATAGGTTTATAGTTCTGGAAAGAAGAAAAGAAAAAAGTGATGATTTTTTTCCTGTGTAACTGTGTTGATCTTTCAAAAGCTATGCAATAAATCTGCTCAGAAATCTTTTCTATGTGGCATCAGAGATAAACAGTTTTGCTTCACCCTTTAAGACCCCAAAGTCTTGTATTCTGTCCTCAGCTGTATAAATTCTTCTAGCAAGTCCTACCCTCCACTTTCTTAATTTCTTGCCATCAGGACTTAATCTATAGCTACTGAAGCTCCAAAGGAGAATTCAGAATATACCTCTAGATATAATAGGAAGCATAAACCATGAGCTTGTTATTTTTTCAAGTGAAAAGCTTTACAACATGTCTGAATCAAAGATGATTGACCTGGGCATCTAAGAAGCTAATGCCTTTTTTTGTTGTGTGACAGAAAAGTGCTGGCTCTGTGGCAAAACATCAGCCTGCTTCTTCCTGGAGCACTGTTTAGTGGTATTGGCAAAGGACAAGTTGATCACTGGGCAGGGATTGCTTTCTCCAGATCTACTGGTCATCAAAGAAGAGAGCTGGGTTTTTAACTCTTCAGAATTGCTTCTGCAGAAATATCCATGCAGTCCTGGGGAAGCAAGCACGTGGCAGAGCACTTCCAGGACACATACTGCTAGGAGATAGGAAGTGAAGACACTGAAGCAACACAAAGTCATAGCACATTCACAGCTGCTGTGAATAAGACTTGCATCTATGTTGACATGATTTAGAAGTGAGATTGCACCTCTGTTTGTTGCTAATCCTCAATTTTGGGAGAAGTTCCACAAGCCAAACTGCTCCAATGGTTTTATTTTAATACTTATTGAAAATGTTCCCTTCACAAGCTTATAGAAATAGCTTCCTGGATAAGCAAAAGATAAATGGCTGGAATGCATTTAAACATTGACTTCTTTTTTGACAACAGAGACCACTGAATTAATGCTTGTTACACCTGCAGACTCCTCAGTCTCCTTGGGGTTTAAAAATTTCAATGACATGGGTAATTTACAATGCTGAACTGCAAAGAGGAATGGATACCTTATCAGTTTCTGAGTCTCTGGGTGGAATGGGAGTGCAATATGTTTTATTTTCTGATTTCCGGAATGGCAAACTCTCATTGCTGCTGTGACAAGCTCTGGCTCTACAGATCTCAGTCACTGTATATTTGACCCTCGTTTCTAAGCAGAACTGGCCCTTTTGCCTGCACTTCTGCCACCTAAAAAAGAGGTAGTCTGCTAAGGAAAGCAGGGATTCTCAAGGCCTGTTTCACTGGGCTACTTTGAAAAGTGCTAAGAAAAATAATCCTTATCCTTGTATTTGTGGAAACAACATCCTTGGCACTGCGCTTGTTGTGAGTTTCTACCCCAGCACTTGTGAAAGACAAGATTCTTGCTTTTTCTGGTTCTATTAGCTGTGATAGTAAATTATGGCATTTGAGCTAGAAAAAAAAAGAGGTTATTTCCTTGTGAAACCTACCCAGGACAGCTCCATTTTATGGCAAGAGAGCATGCTTCAGAAGAAAGTTGACTCATTTCTGTTTCTTAGAGACCTCACAAATAATAGGGGTCTGATGGGTTGCTGTGGCTGGTAAAAGTAAAATTCAAACCATTTAGGAGCACTAGTAAGGAATTTCTAGAATTCCCATATACAGATAAGTGGCACTTTTCTAGGCTATGTGGAATAAAACAGGAAGGTGAAAATAATGAAGAAAGATAAAGAAGAAACAAGGTACCTGCTGCTACTTACTGTTCAATGCAAAAATCCTTGCCAAGAGAGATAAATTGCTTAATATCCATACAGTACTTAGAAGATCTAAAGTACATTAAGCGTTATTATTATTACTTTTACTAGAGCTAAGATTGCTCTTCTAAATAGATATACTAAGTTTGATCTTTAAAACATTTTGTTAAGAAATAAATAGGGCTGTGTGACATTTTTCTGAAAAGGAATGAACGATACAGTACCTTTATCAACACAGCAATAGAGCATTTGCAATTAGGGCCACTGCTTATATGGGCGTGGAGGAAAGGAATTTCTGAGTCAGCATGTGGCACCATTAAACATATTTAAGTTTAATAACAGTCTTTTCACATCCTTTTAGTGCATATGACTATACAAATAAAAGAAGGAAAATTGCTCCTGGGGGTAAGAGGGCACTGTGCTCATGTTATTCTACATCTCTGGTTATAAGTATAGCCATCAGGAGGGTGAACAAAGCATGACCATGAAAATGGGCATCATAATAGTGGAGTGACACTGCTAATGCCCGTTTTTCAGGAATGCTAATTGGCTGTGTGTCAGGGGTAAGCACACAGAACCTCAGTACATGGCTGTGCTGCTCCCCCTCAGTGATCTACAATTCTCTTAACGAAATCTTTGGTGTCTTTCTTACCCTATAATTTTCAAGTACTGGTGTGTCTGCAGCACAGTTTCTCTCTGCTGTTATTCCTTTGAAATGAACAGGAATATCTGGACAATGGATCTTGTCACAGTCAATTTTAAGAGTTTGAAGAGCTTCAAGAAAACACTTCACTCCTAAATAGCAGCAAGTCTAATACACAAAAGTTTTGCAGCTGCCACATGGCTGTGCTGAAAATCATTGCACTCTTGGTTAAAAAAACTCTGCAATGCTGGAACAAGGAAAAGACCTGCAGGTCATTTACCCTAGAATCAGTAACATTGTCTTTATCTTTTCTGGGATAGGAGGGACTGCTGTGGCTGGGTTATGAAGATAAATGTGATATTAAGACTACTGTGACTTGTGTGACCAGGCCTGAATTACTGTGGGTGGGCAGAAGTTCTTAGAAGATCAAAAGGTAGGACCTGGCAGCGGAACCTTCAGCATTCTTAAAAATTCTTGTTTCAAAAATCTCTTTACGTAAAGCTATGTTTCAAATTTAATTTTAAGTGTAGTGAATGATTTTTTAAGTAAGTTCTTCTGGGAGCTCTATAAATATACAACATAAATTATGTTGTGTGTCTACTTAATATTTATTTGATTTGTTGAGCAGCATTTAGAATTGCCTTCTTACAGTAGATAAACATAATATGAATATATCTACAGTATATTAGACAGATCTGGGGCTGAAACAAGGTTCTACCTGGAATTAAGATTGAAAGAAGGTAACATTTTCAAATAATAAACCTCACTAAAGGAATTTTACATAGTTTCATTTAAAAATTATGACTGTGTTCTTTGCTGACCCTGATGCACATTGCAATCTATCACATTTTCTATCTCCTACTGTTCATCTTCCCCAAGATGGATAGAAAGAAAATTATATTGTATTTGAAACAACTGTTTTTTCTTGATTATTCTTACTTCAGTCGTGATATTCATTACAGTACTGGAAAATGTCCAGAGCCTCCCAAACTCCTTCCTACAACAAATACAAAAAATAGTATAACTTTTCTTGGCCACCTTGCCTTCTAGGATGCTGAGATTAAGATGAGGTATACACATTTACTCTGCATATGTACAGTCTGAAAATATGAAAATCTGCAAAACTAAAATGAAGTTATCCACTTAATATTCTGTTCTATTTTCAATGTCTATATTTGAAGATCATTTTATCAGAGTTGCATTTATCAAAAGGAATAAACTACTTTTCATAAATTATAACTTCACATATAGGGTGAAACTGTGCAAATTACAACTGATTTGTAAACAGAACTTGTCCACCTGTGCTCCTCTCACCATTTCAGTTTGCTATGAGTTTATTTTTCATAACTAATTAGAAATTGTTCCATAGCATTATTGTGAGCTATTATGTATTTCCAAGTTTTACCCCAAAGGTATTTGTATTTCAGTTCTGAGTGAAATTCTTCCTGCACAGTAGGTGATTTGCAGGGTTCTTTGTAATATTTGTTGATAAAAGGTGTTGTGTAAATTATCTTTGCTACCATATGGCCTCTTCATTTTCCCAATTCAAATCCACTGGGAAAAATCTCTCAGCAGCATCAACAGAACCACATCTGGTCCACACAGTCTATGACAGAGTATTCTTTTGGTCTGATTAGTCCTTCTTTGCAAGTTCAAATGTATTAGGCTTAAGAAGAAGGAAATAAAGCTTCTCAAAAATGAAACCCACTCTATAATGTGTTTGAGATATGCCAAACACTGTTCTCAGTAGAGACCAGCATTACAGATTTTGAAGTGGCTCGGTCAGAGCGAAAATCACTTGTAAGGGCACAGTTTACAAACAATCTGGACTTTCAGGTCAGTAGTTTGCTGCAGAAATGCTCCAGACATTGCATATTAAAAGACAACATGCTAGATTTTACTAAATTCTCCTTTTTCCCTGCTGCTGACCACTGATTCAGTGATACAAAAGTAAGTGATGACTGTTAGTACAGTTATGTTCTGTGATGCTTTCAGATGAGGGAAACAAGTACTTACCCACGGGATATGCTGATTATCATGCCTGCAATGCAGGCAGAGTTTTCTTCTACTGCTTACAGAAAAGCATGCCAAATTTGTGTCAGTGGTTCTTTCCATTGCAGCCTCTTGCAATCTGAAAACATTTTCAAGATAAAAATGACAATGCCAGTGAGAATGAACCTTGACAGCAGTATAATGAAATGTGTGGGAGGGAACACTCAATCTGCAGACTTTGAAAGAAAATTTTATTCCACCTCCAGTCCTGCAAGATGTGGTATTGGACCAAGGACTTCCAGTACAAGTAGCAACAGCATACAGTCTAATCCACGCACAGTGGGAATAATCCCTTCTGGTGCATGCAGTATTAATACTCCAGGGTTTTCTCCATCTGTTGTCACGTATGCTTAAAGTGTACCTCTTTGAGGCAGGAAGTGACTTTATTGTTTCATGCATTAAATTGTGCCTAGCACAGTCAGACACTCTTAGGAGGACAGAATCACTACTGTAGTACAAATAATTTTTTTTTTTTCTTGAAGAAGTCACAGGAATGAAGGAATTATATTACCCCAAGGCATAAGAGTTGGACTTGGTGGACCTTTCCAATTTATCATATTCTGTGATTCTGTATAAATTACTTCCTAAAATAAATATATTTTTGTAACTGAATGCAAGCATGAAAGTTACCTCTTACTTTGCTTTAATGAAGGTCCAGATTTTCCTGTAATATAACTTGTGTGAATCTACTGACAAATGTACCAGAGCAGCAGAAGAGACTTTCAGCACTGGTGGGAAGAAAAAACCAATAATAATGGTATATGTGGTGAAGGTAGGAAAAGGAAACTGGGCTTCCTGACAGCTCTCATCTCTGAGGGGATATGCCACACATGATTTATAAAGCATGATTTCTCTTATAAAACCCAGGCAAAAGCTCTTTAACTAGTTCTTTAACCCTGAGCGGTAAGAAGCTGGACTGCAATTCTACAGCCGTGTTAGGAGGAACATTCCTATTTGTAATCCTGATGCAGTAAAGAAGGCAACTCTCATGATTACATTGCTGTAGGGTTACACTGTTTCAGATGAAATTTTTGTAAGTTAGAGGTATTAATGACTAAAAGGAACCAGGGTAGGGGTGATGAACTTTAAATGCCTTCAAGTAAAAAATGGATTACTGTTGATTTTGAAGAAATTCTGTGAGTTTCCAAATATAAAATTAGAGGATTTAATGGCCCTTTATAGACCTTTTGTGTTAACCATATTAAAAATCTAGCAAAGATTAAAAAATATTTAGTTGCACAAAAGGAGGTTTTTTTCCTCTATATAGCAACTTTTAGGAGAAAATTTAATCCAAGGATGCCTCTTTTTTCCCCTTTTAGTATATTGAGTACCCTCAACAATTAATTCCAAGCTGTTATTTTATAGTTTATGAATAGGTCACAGATACGACTTTTGTTTGCATATTCACTTATCCTTTCTTTTCCTGCTCACCTGCATTTTCTCAAGTGAGCAGTGAGCAATTTTCCAGCAGTGTGTGCTAGAAAAGCAGAGGAAAGAACATCCAGCTTCTTTGCTGCTCTGTTGAAGTATGTTCGTGTTTGGCTGATCTGAGAGGAGAATTACATTGCTCATGAGGGAAGCTAAGATGTGTGTTTGTGTCTTTTGGGTGATGAACGTGTCTTTCAAACATATTTCATTAAAATATTTCCTCCTGGGATAAAAGTGCTTTTGCAAAGAGAGACTGCTCGAAGCAGAGAGGAAATTGGAAAATGGACGTTTCTTCCAGGAAAACATCCAAGTGATTTTTTTCTTTTAAGGACTTTTTCCACCCTGAATTAAGATGAAAAGCCAACAGTTCAGTCTGTCTTGGGGTAAAAACTCTGTTTTAGGAGAAGCACGTTGGAAATTTTGGTGCTTCTTTAGCTGCTAATAGGCAATACAGCTGCCACCTGGGAATGGTTTTATTTCTCAAATTCCATTAATTTCTTTCATGCAAGTGCTTTTTAGCTGATGGTGTATTTCTTTCATTGTAATTTTGACCAGCTCAAATAGTTAGCCAGGTTGAGATGTGGTTAGGAATGTGAGTGAAAGATTGCAATGACTAATTTCACTTCGGATAATTCAATTTCAACTTGCTGGAACTGTAAGGGAACACGAAAATTTCAGAAAATTCCAAAAAAATAGGCCCTTCTGTGAGTGGGGAAAACCAGCACTTACCATCAAGGAAAACCAGAAAACTTTTGTCATTCCTGAGCGGTGCATGTTTCACGTCACTGGGTTCCCGAATGTTCCCTGTACTGTGTCTCTCCGTACCAGGGGTCTGGAGCGCGGGGCTGAGGGGAGGCCGCCGTGAGGGGAGGCCGCCGTGAGGGGAGGCCGGGCCGGCTCCTGGCACCCTCAGCCGGGCACGGCTCCGCCCTCGAGGAAGCTGCTGGTGCCTCTCTAAACGACTATTTAAGGGGAAAATGCCATGAAGGTGGTGAGCAGTGAAGAAAAAGTGCGGTAAAGAGCTCTGCAAGCCCCGAGGTCAGAGAAGGAGGGGAGGAGGCAGTGATCCAGGCCCCGGAGCACAGATCCGTGCTGTGAATTGGAATTGGAGCTCCGTAGCGCAGCCAGCAGGTTACCTCGAGTCTCTCCGATGAGGTGACGCAAATGTCTTTCTAGTGCTTGCTTGTTACAAGCCGGGGCAAAAAAAATAATAATCTCGGGCATGGGAGAGCATATGTCCTTCTGAAGGAAATAATGTGTATTCTTGCCTGATTATTTTCTTATGTGTGTTTGTATTTTAAACCCTCTGAAACAAACAAAAAAGAGTGGTTGCCTAGGAGACAGAAAATATACAAGTATTAATGATATTTCATTATTGAACTGACTAATTCACTTTGTGGTCATAATTCTTAAAGCATTTTGAGTCTGACGAGATAGCCAACCGGATCATCCCCACTAGGCATTGCCACAAAATCTCTGCCGGGAGTTTTCCCAGCAGGTGAATTCACTGCCACTCAGGCTACAGGGAGTGAGAGCCCAGCCACAGACCACAGCCTGCAGTGAAAACACAAAGCAGGGCCCAGTACTAGAAGTGAAGTATTTTACTTAGTTACATTTTCTGGTCACTGGCCTGAGTACAAATAGCCCTCAGCCTCCTCTTCTCTTTGCTTTTCCAAAGGCAGTGTGATAATTAATTAGCTACAGTTGGTTTATTTTTACAGTGTAAACAAATATTTGCAATTTACTTCGTCATGTACAGTATGTTAGATCTGCTACAGCCTAAAAGAATGTGAGACCAAATGGTTTTTTTAAATTTCCACGTGCAGCTCCTGCAGATTTTGACGTGGGCTGAGCCCCGAGGAGTCTTCTCTGCAGCCTAGAGATGGGACAGACCTGAGTTATCTCTAGTTTGCTTCAGGAAGATTGC
The DNA here is from genome assembly GCA_013396875.1 of Vireo altiloquus. NCBI lineage: Eukaryota > Metazoa > Chordata > Aves > Passeriformes > Vireonidae > Vireo > Vireo altiloquus. Next base: position 1,486,560 of record VZRF01012999.1, on the reverse strand, counting down.
TCCAACTTCCCAGGCTGTTTGTAAATAGGCAGGGTTTGACTATCTGCCTCTTCCCTGATCAGTTCACATAAACTACTTATGGAGTGGATGGCCCAAACAAACAAATTTTAAGCATAGTAGTGTGTTCACAGTATCAGAAAAAACATAAGATACTTTCTCACCTTGAAAAGCTTCCTACTTATTTCCAGTGTGCACTTACAGTATTAAAATGAGTGTTTTTATTCACCTGAGTATATGCTGTTTGACATAAACAGGGATTGCAGAATCATGTCCTCATCTGAATGATTGAGAATATAAGTTATATAAATCAGGGGCTAAATCAATTAGTCACTGGAGATCAACCAAAATCCTTTCTGTTTTTCAATGTAAAAAGAGTGAAGTTCTTTCTTTCTTCTTTTTTTTTTTTTTTTTAATTAGACTTTACAGCTCTTACTTATACCCTTGACAGTTTAGCTGAACTTTTCCAAACTGAGATCTCATCAGATTTTAATTGTGTGGTTAGAGCATAATTAAGATAAGCCATCAAACAGCCTTAAAACCATAATCCTTTGTACCCCAGTACTTGGAGTTCATAAAGGCATACAGTCCCTAAATGTTTCACCCCAAATTAGTCTGGATTGGATGCTTAAGTAGAAAAAAGATTGGGCTGTGGTAATACACAGTTATAAGAAATTGTACTTTAAACCTTTTGGTTTTAGACTGCAGCTGGCAGTTCATCTTCATCCAAAACCTACCATTTCTTTCCGGGTTTTTGATCAGTCAGGGACATTATGTAGTTCTGTGACACATAACCTGAGGCACTTTCACACGTCTCTGCAGGGTAGACCAATTTGATTGCAACTTGTAAGTTCACCACTTAGGCAAACTGTTATGTAACTGCAGGAAGATGTCTAATCTCCCTCTGCCCTAAGCTGTCACACATGCTGGATTCTTGGTGACTGCAAAACAGTTATTGAAGGCAGTGGAAATTGTGCTGCTCTATACCAGCTGAGAACCCAGGCCAAAATGTATGTGGAAATCATAAAACCTCTGCAACAGTTTCTGATCTTTTCTGCTACTTTGATGTTTTGTTCTTATATATGCCTTTGCACTAACTTCTGGTTTGTATTGTCTGGGTGCAAACAGGATTGACCTTTTCTATCAGTTTGCATATATAGATACATGTTCAAAAGCAATTCTTGCTCTCTGCAGTAGGAAACCAAGGAAAGGTGTAAGAATCCCTTTGTTTTTTGGCAGATGTTGTCAGGAAGGAGTGGCAACACCACAGATGTATCTGCACACCCCCCTGCACAGGGGTGGACAGGGCTCTGGCTCCTGCTGTGGCTGATGTGGCTTATCAAGATGCCAGTGGTGGCTCCTGGAGGAGGTGAGTGTGTTCCAGCGTCACACCCCAGACAGACACTGTTACCTCAATGGCTCAGGTGTGCTCAGAGACTGCAGTGCTGCTGTTTTCACTGTCAGTTTGGCAAACTGGGTGAGGCTGAATGATTTTTCCCACCTCCATTGCAGCTCTGGTGTAGACAAGAGCAGAATGTGCTGCCTACAACCATTAGTGTCTGTAGCACCTGGAGTTTTGGGACAAGAGACACCTGAAAGGCCAGTGGGTGACCTGGCTACCTGAAGGAGTTTAAGAGTATACAGAACTGTTTTGAGTTTAAATGGGATGAAGGACTTGAGGTTGCAGTACAGGAGTGTCAAAAATAATCTAAACATGGCCGAATGTGCTGAAGAGGTTAAAATTAGCATTTACTTGCACTGGTAGTATCTTATTTTGCAACTCTTAGAAGATATCATTCAGTGGGAGCAGAATTGCAGCAGTTAAATGAATGGCAAGTGTTAATACTTTTAGGGCCTTTGATTCAGCTTTATTCCTCCCACCTGTTAGATCTAAAGTATTTTTTCAACTACCAAGCTGTAACCCCCAGGAGGTCTGTGCTATCATCTTTGTTGATCCTTCTAGAAATAAAAGAAAGGAATTTATGTAATCTTTAAGTGAATAAACTCTCATGCTATAGATGTTGCTATGTCTTGAACTACTAAAACACCACTGAATAATAAACACTGTATGTTTATATATATATATATGTATATGAAATTCACTATCCATTCTCATTTAACCATAAGTATTAAATATCTATCTGGAATAGAAAGGATATTTATTGCAGTGTGAATATTCTGCTGGTGATCTTTTAAGTTTTAGATAAAGCAATTATTTTATTTAATTATTTTGATAAAGAAGTTATGTTATTAAATAATAATTCTGTTTTATTTCCCTTAGTATTCAATTAAAAAAATCTGTATGTTTAGTGACACACATCCTTTACCACAAACAGCAATGTAAGAAATGCAGTGTAATTTGGGGTGGCCTTGTAGAAATGTGAAACCAATAGACCTGTGGTCTATGCTTCCACCAGAGGGCAGGACGAGACAAAAATTAAGGAATATTAAGGGGGACAAACCCAACAGCCCTGCTCAACATCAATTTTTGCGAAGGCTGCAGCTGCATGACTATCTAAGTGACAGCAAGTCTTCTGTTGGTTTTGGTTTGTGGTTTTTTTTTTTTTTGAAGGGGAGTTATGTAAACAATGCTTGGCTTCTACTTCAGTGAATATATATATATATCACTGCTTCTGAGATGCTGTATGTCCTCAGAAACTGAGCTCCTGTGATCTATTTACAGAAGCACTTTTTAACTATGTAAAGCTATATAATAAATCTGTTTGTTTCACATGTGAAAAAATGTGCTTTAAATCCCCTCTGCAGTGTTTTAGCTATCATTTTTCTTAAACCAAATTGGAAGATAATCTTAGACACTGCAATTCAAGACTGTAGCATCCTATTGTTCTTTGTAAAAACAACGTAGTAAGAGCCTGAGGCTTATGATATGCCAAATTACATGAGAATTCTGACATCTTAAGTGTTTCTTGTGTCTAGGAATAATGCAGAAGGCAGCCTACTTTCTAAGATACTGCAGTGACCCACTTGTGCTATGATGGGAGGAGATCACTGACTGAAGGCTGTTTAGCCCAAACTTAGCTATGAGGAGCAAAACCCAATGCAAAAACTAGGTTTGTTCATGAAAGTGGAAGCACTTGTAATGAATGCTGTTCATAATTAATTATAGCCTAATCCCAGATGATTTGAGTACTCATCTCAGAGCAAGAAGATTGTGAGAAACTTTTTTTGTAATTACACCACAAAATTTAATATCTGTAGAAGGTGAGAATCATCTGAGACTAGAAATGTGTCATCTAGTTACCAGGCCATTCCAAACCCACAGCTGAGGTGTGAAGCCTGTAGCAGGGACCTGTGGGTTGCTAGTAGTCATGATTTTATGTGTATGTTACCAGAGGTACAAATTGTGAGGCACCAGAAGCTGTGCTGAGAGGAAGTGGGTTTTCATCCCTCATAGCTTTGGCAGTGAAAAGCAACTTAAAATTAACACTACACTTAGCTTTGCTGAAGGAAAGGCTTAAGGAATGTGTTTTAGCAGTTACCAGCAAAGCAGTGCCTCCCTTGTTTAAGAGAAAGAGATTCTCTTTATGACCTGTAATGAAAGACTCCAATAACTTGAGTATCTCTGGACTTTTTGTTTTTCATTTAAACTTTATACTTCGGTGTTGCATTTGGCTTGAGAGGTAAGTTATTCAGGTAGGTCAACTTTGTCAAACAGGTAGTTAGAATAAATGCAAACAGATGTGGATTGTCTGAATGCTCAGGGGTGTAAATAACTGCATGGAGACTGTTATATACTATTTCTTACTTATCACTTCTGAATTGAAACTGTGAATCTCAGCACTGTGCTCTGCCCTGTCAAAACTTAAACAACTGCTTTGGGTGGTTGGTGGGTTGTATTGAAGAAAGTATTTACAGCAAGTGACCACAGAACAGGAGTCAAGTAGCACCTCTGTCACAGTGACATGTTTGTAATCATCTGCCAGTTCTCTTCCAAAGCTGCCAGAGACTTTGAGTGTGTTTCTTCTATATATCCTTGGGATGTTTTTCTCATTTCATAAATCAGAACTATAGGGAAAAAATTAAAAGTCTGGAGTCTGGAATGCTTCATAATCTATACATTTAAGTATACACAGACTCACAGTGTCGTGGAGGCTGAGTAGGAAACAGCATCCAGCCCAACCCACTTCTCAGAGCATAATCTATACTGAGTTCAAAGTAAGTTCCTCTGGTTTTTGAGACCTCCACGTCTGGAGGCCTCTTGGACAACCTGTTCTACTGCTTCCTGTCCTTCGCTGTCAAAAACTATTTTCCTATTCAAGTCAGAACCATCCATTTTTGTTCACAGTAAGAAAAGGCACAGAGAAGTCAAGCAGTATACATAATGTTAAATACTTAAGTTGCATCTTAAGTAGTTAAAGTGAGAATTCTGACATTTAGAGTTGGGATATGAGAACAATCTGAAAAAATAGCCACCTTCAGAATATTTTAGATTGAGAATAAGAAATAACTTTTCTAATCTTGATGATCTTTTTCTTCTAACTGCTGGACCTAAAAACTGTCAAGCATGAGTTTAAAAGGAATCTGTATTTCAGTAGCTATCAGAAGATGTAAATACAATTATTTCTTATGATGAATTAGCTTCTATCTGATATTTTTCTAAACTCCACTGAATCAACACATTCTAAGAGAGTCTTGGCTCTTCAAGTATTTTTCTAGCATTTATAATACAGAGAGAAGCCTTACAGGATAATTACAGCTAAGGGTTTATATAATAGTAGACAACCTTTCCTCAAAGAAATCTTTGCTTTAGAGCAGTGACTTGAGGAAACCTATGTTGTTGTTTTTAATCCTAGTGTTGCTGTTGCTATGAAATGTATGAATTCTTCCTATGAGAAAAAATATACGGGAAAGGTTGTAAGAGATTATATGTAATCTGGTGTGTTTTAATGAAGAAAGATCTCATAGTCATTGTGTGAGGATAAACCAGATCCCACAGGATATGGAGCAGAAAAGCAGCTCCAAAGATACCTGTAAAAGAGCTGAGAATAATTATTTGAATTTATTTTTACATTCAATGAGTTGTTTTTATACTGAAAAGAAAAATACAGAGCAGAGATTACTCTTGTGTTTGAGTTTTGATTTGATGCTTTGGCTTGCTTCCTTCCTCCCCTAAGATACAGGCAGGCTGCACAAGCCCAGTCAAAGGAGAGAAGCTTCAGTAGACAGAGAAAACAATTCAGGCTGTACAGTTTGCAGAGAGGGCCTAAAGCCTCAGTATTCCTGTGGCCAGGAGGAGAAAGAGGGAGTACTTCACACCTCCCATAAACACAGACTCTCATTAACTAGAGGAACATAAGGGAACAGGATCCAGGAGATTTCCAGATTATCCTTACTAAATCCCCCGTTGAGTATTGCTTTCCGTGGTTTGGAAGTTAGCTTATTCTCACTGTTTGGGAATTGGCATCCAGGCCTGAAGAGCTGCAGATTTGCACTTGGCAAGACTGCAGTGCATTCCACTGTGTTCAGTTCCTCCCTTTGTGGTCTGATGTGGCTGTTTCAGAGTCCTTCATCTGTGATTTCACATATATCTACTTCTTCTCAGCCTCATCAGGTGTGAATTACAACACTCTTCATTAAATACCTTATGATATTATCATATACCTCTTCATACCTTATGACTAAGGGAGAATGCTTCCCTTTGTGAAAAAAGTGCAATGTGGATGCAATGTATTTTCCTTTAGACAAAGGGGAATGCAGGATATAAAAATAATCTATAGATCCACACATATTGTGGAGTAGGAATCTCCTTTATTTTTTCCTCCTGTATCTCTCATTTATTTTATAACTGTAGTGTTCCGTGTAACATATTTTATAGAATAAATGTATTTAATGTTGGTTTAACTGAGAAAACGTAGAGGATAAAATAAAAGACATAAATCCAACAGAAAGGCTATAGATATCTTCTTGGCTTGCAGATATCTTCTTCAGTGCTGTTTCCATGGAAATTATTTATAGTGCCTGGAGGGAGTGAAGTGCAGGTCACAGATCCGCAGAGCTACAGTAGGCTTTCAGCCCAGTTAGGCAGAAGCTGACAACAACAAATGGGCATGTCTTTGAATGGAGCTCTTCTGCTTTCAGAGGAAAATGTAATCTCTTATAAAAATGTGGCTTTGAAAGAAAAATATTAATCTCTATGGCAGTTTGGGATGAAATTGGAACCAAGAGCTGTCGGTTTTCATAATGAAAACAGCTTCAAACTCTCTTCTTCAATTCCCCCTCCCCTTGCTGCTTGAAGTCATTAAGGGCTTCATCACATTTATTAGAGCAGAATTCAGATGATCACTGTGTATTCCAGTTTGGCTGATTATTTTACTTCTTGAATATCTACCTGGGATATGCTCAAGCAGAGCACAATAGACAAATCTGGCAAATGCTGTGGATATTGCTAGTCATCAAGGAGCATATTCTGCATTTTATTTACATTAAAAATACATTTTATATAAAATATTGAACATATATGGAACTTTAAAATATATTTTATTTATGTATATTACACACATGTGTATTTATTTCTTCTCAAAGACTTAAAAATATATTATGTAACAATTTACATGGCAGATTTGATAGAAATGAATGCTTTGTATAAAGATTCTGTAGACAGGTGTACAGATTTATGGATTGCAGTTTGAATTAGGAGTNTTTTCCTTTAGACAAAGGGGAATGCAGGATATAAAAATAATCTATAGATCCACACATATTGTGGAGTAGGAATCTCCTTTATTTTTTCCTCCTGTATCTCTCATTTATTTTATAACTGTAGTGTTCCGTGTAACATATTTTATAGAATAAATGTATTTAATGTTGGTTTAACTGAGAAAACGTAGAGGATAAAATAAAAGACATAAATCCAACAGAAAGGCTATAGATATCTTCTTGGCTTGCAGATATCTTCTTCAGTGCTGTTTCCATGGAAATTATTTATAGTGCCTGGAGGGAGTGAAGTGCAGGTCACAGATCCGCAGAGCTACAGTAGGCTTTCAGCCCAGTTAGGCAGAAGCTGACAACAACAAATGGGCATGTCTTTGAATGGAGCTCTTCTGCTTTCAGAGGAAAATGTAATCTCTTATAAAAATGTGGCTTTGAAAGAAAAATATTAATCTCTATGGCAGTTTGGGATGAAATTGGAACCAAGAGCTGTCGGTTTTCATAATGAAAACAGCTTCAAACTCTCTTCTTCAATTCCCCCTCCCCTTGCTGCTTGAAGTCATTAAGGGCTTCACATTTATTAGAGCAGAATTCAGATGATCACTGTGTATTCCAGTTTGGCTGATTATTTTACTTCTTGAATATCTACCTGGGATATGCTCAAGCAGAGCACAATAGACAAATCTGGCAAATGCTGTGGATATTGCTAGTCATCAAGGAGCATATTCTGCATTTTATTTACATTAAAAATACATTTTATATAAAATATTGAACATATATGGAACTTTAAAATATATTTTATTTATGTATATTACACACATGTGTATTTATTTCTTCTCAAAGACTTAAAAATATATTATGTAACAATTTACATGGCAGATTTGATAGAAATGAATGCTTTGTATAAAGATTCTGTAGACAGGTGTACAGATTTATGGATTGCAGTTTGAATTAGGAGTATCACTCTCTTTTTGTCACAGATTACTTGGCAGTATTCTATTTAAGAACTTTGAAACCAAAGAAATTTGTTATCCTCTTAATTAAATTTTTTTCTTTTATTGAGTTGGTAATTTGTTTCTTCATATCTTTCTTCCTAATTCATTAGAGAAGAAGGAACACTCTCTATACTCTTAAAGATTAGGATAAGCCATGGCCTAGGTAGACTCTCTGTGAAGCAAATACTATGTAAATAGCTACAGTATAAGAATGTGTGCAGTGGTTTTTCCATTTTGCTAAAGAAATGCAGGATGTTCAATGTAAGTGTAAGTCACTTCAGAAAGACTTCATCTTTATTCCAGGAAAAGAATACATGCAGGAGGAAGATAGTGAAATAGAATGTTCTGATAATTATTTTTTTTAGGATGGTAAATATTTTCACCCAGAATGTTAGTATTTCTCATTTGACTTTGCTTTCATTCACCTTTGAACTTCTGTAGATGCTGTTGTACAGTGCATTTCCAGTAGCTTCTTCAAAATATAAATGGCTGAATATTAGTGATCACAGTTAAGTGTTTAGGTAAAAACTCTACAGATATAAACCAAAATCAAATTGATTTAGCTGCAAACCCTGACTTTAGGTCTTGCTTCAAACTATTTTTCAGCTTTCTTTTAGTGTCTGAAGGGTTCTGTCTACTGTAATGTGATACACAAGCCAAAGTAACAGTGAAAGTCAGGAGATAATGAAGGTATTGAAGACAGGCCATGTCAGCTGGTTATATCAAGCAAGTAACTTCTGTAATATCCTAAATGCAGCAAAAAGGCTCATTATTGCAGAAAAATCAATGAATGGAGGGGACCACAGTGGGTCATCTGGTCCAACCTCCCTGCTTGAGCAGGGCCATCCTAGAGCACATTGCACAGGGTTGTGTCCTGATGTTTCTGGAGTATCTCCAGTCAGAGACTCCACACCCTCTCTGCTCAATCTGTTCCAGTGCACAGTCACTCCCACAGTAAAGAAGTTCATCCTCACACTGAGGTGGAACTCCCTGTGCATGAATTTCTGCCCATTGCCTCTTGTCCTATTGCTTGGCACCACCGAGCAGAGCCTGGTCCATCCTCTGACACCTCCCTGCAGACACTGACAGACACTGATGAGTTCCCCTCTCAGTTGTCTCCTCTCAGCTGAACAGCCCCAGCTCCCTCAGCCTTTCCTTGTGAGGTGCTCCAGTCCCTTTGGTGTCTTTGTTTCCCTCCACCAGACCTGCTCCAGGAGCTCTGTGTCTGTCTTGTAGCAAGGAGCCCAGAACTGGTCACAGCACTCCAGGTGTGCCTCACTGGGGCTGAGTACAGGGGCAGGATCACCTCCCTCAACCTGAGGCAGTGCTCTTCCCGACTGACTCAGCATAACATGAGCTCATGTACTTTGTATGTCTCTCCTCAGCTTCTCTGAAGGAAAACCAAGGATTGCATTTCCATTTCTATACCAGTGTCGTGACAAGGTCTCTACTCCTCTTCCCACTTTCCAATGTTAGTTAATTTCTTTTTTGTTTGGTAGATACTCTTCAAATTAGAACAGTGCTTCTATCAGGTCAATTAGGTAGGCCACTTGACCACTCAGGTGTAAAAACCTTAGAGGTGTCTGCTGACTGGAGGTTAAATATTAACCACAACCTAGAAAATTCAGCACTCACCTCATTAATCCATTTGAAACCATCTGTCATAACAAGTTGCAATATGTGTCACCACTTTTTTCCCCCTTTGGCATCTGCCAATTGATTTTTAATCTCCGGAAAATGTGTTGTTAAATTCAGTAATTTTGTAGCCGTGCTTTTGTCAGTTTAGATATCTTGGCTGATATTAAAATTGCTTTCATTAAAATTAGCTCAATTTGAAATCTCTTGTATATGGCAGTAAACAATTCTTCCTTGGTGTCATTTTTCTTGTTGGGACAGACTGTTCTGAGCAGCAGTAGGCACAAAGCTGTTGTCCCTAGGAGATGCTCAGGGGGGAAAAAAGTAAACAAACCCAGCCCATATGGTCCCTTCCTGTGCAAAATGTGTTCAAATTCCCACACAGGTATGGAGTAGGTATGGAAGGAAATACCTTAAATATGCAGTGACATGCCCATGCATGTTATGGTCCATTCCTGTAGGCAAGGACTGAATGCAGAGAGCAGTACGAGTTGTGAACCTCTTCTGACACACTTGGTGAAAGGAAGATTGAGCACTGAAGCACATCCTGTAGTAGTGAAGTGAGTAAATCTGTATGAGTTTCTAGGAGATCATGTTGTTACAGACTGAATGCCAGCCTCCATCTCTCTAACCGTGGTAAGAAATTGAGCAGCTGATAATTTCATCTGTTTTTACCTATGGTGGTGTTATGAAGATGTAGAATACTTAGCTCTCAAAGCTTTTACACTGATGGGAATAATTGCTGAGAGCAAAAGCACTGATGCACCATTTTGTCTGCCTGAACAGGGCACACTTAGGCATTACAATACTCCTTCCTGGCATGCAGTAGCCTGCTTAGATTCATGCTGATCCTTCTGCATGTCTTTAAAAATAATCTTTATTTTTCATCACAATGAGCAAGGTGGACTCTTTCACTCTTTGAGACATGTAAATTTATTACTTTTTCTCATTGTGCTTTGAAGCTCCTTTTGGTAAGTGAAGTCTTAAGACAATTACACTCTTCTGAAAAATAAATTTTTAAAAGAGCATTAATCAGCAGTGTTGGTTTTGCTGCAGGTCTTTTATATACACTTTTCCAGCACTGTAGAAAACCCTTTTTGTCTTTTGCAGATGGAAATAGTTACTGTTTCCAACTATATTTTGCCTTTAAATTCCCATGCATATAGTTGCAGTGGTAATTTCCTAATTTCTTGCTGATTTTTTTGCTCTACAGATATCCTGAATATAAGCAGTCAGAACCTAGAGTATATATCACAAGAGAAGCTCTAAAATATCATTTCACAGGAATGAAGCAATATTTTAACCCTATGAGATCCTTCTGTTTTGATGGGACCCCTATTCTTTCAAATAGTTGCTTTCAATTGTATAGCAACTATATTTGTGTTTAAGTGTAATAATACAAACAAACGGTGTAAAGCTTGGTTTCAACTCCACTGTCAGGATAAGGTTTTGCCATAGCACACCTTCTTATTTGTCTTACACTTTGATAAGGAGTAGCTTTTAACTGATAATTGGTTAACAAACTGGTGTCTTAGTTTAGTAGCCATTGTCTGCTCTTTGTTGGGGCTGAAAGAAATGTCTGCTAGAGATCAGTACACTCAATAGCTTCACAGCTATGTGAGAAGGGCACATCTTCCCTGATAAAAAATTAGCAATGAATTGGTTTTGGGTTTTTCGTTTGGTTTTTTGGTTTGTTTTTTTTTTTTTTTCTTGCTGAGGTGCTAATTGAAGTTTAGCAGTAAAAAAGACCAGATTGACAGTGATTAGTGCAAACTCTCACAGAGACCTGTACACATGTCAGAAAATTTTACTAGTCTGAACAACTTCCTTGGCTTTTGTTTTCCATTGCTTCAGATTAATGTCTTTATTATATTTCACCAAACTGAAATATGTACGAAAATGTAGGGTAAAAAGTTTATTTTCAGACAGTGCTTATCAGCCAAGCAAAATACTACCCATTAATGTGAATAATGCTTCTAGACTTAGTTTTGCCCACTACTGTCCTTTTTTTTTTTATTTAGGCAAGCAGGCAGAGTGAGTCTTTTGAAATACATTTAACAGAGATTGCTTTATAAATTAATTTAACGCAGTTGTCCCAGATTTGTTAAGAACTCTAAGGTGGACGTCCCTGATGAAATACTCATGAGAGATTTGCTGTTCTGTGCAGTTCTCTACTAGTCATTACTGTGTGGTATCTCTACTGAGACATAAAATTTACAATATATGAGATTTTCTTGTAGCACTTCAGCTTCACTACTCTTTCTTTAGAGCTTATTTCACAGCAGCTTGTGCAGAAACATTATGAATAAATATCTACTCCGGTGTTTGCATAGCCAATTCGTATGAGCATGAATGAGAAGAAATTATAATTTTTCTGTTGGTTCCTGCACCTGTGAGGAGTACTTGTTTTTATAGTAATTATTTTATTTTTTTTGTCCCTTTAGGATTTTAAGGTATCAGTTCAGCAGCTTGTACACATGAGCAAGATGATATATAGTGTGCACTCTGAATAATTCTAGGCAAAAAAATGTTCAGATGTCTTTGGCAGAAAGGTGCATTTGAGAGGAAGAGCACCTAGTGTAATCTGAAGTGACCACAGGTAATGCAGGTACATGGATGTGTCAGCTGCTTGTTCTCCAATTGGCACTTCAAGCTTAAATGTTCTATTACAGTTTCAGGATAATTCTGCAGCTCCCTGACATGAATGGACTTGGTCAATCCCAAAACAGAGTGAGCTTGCAGTTGAAATCAAACGCAGTCAGTTGCTCTTGGATTCTGTTAATTAAGGCTGACACTAAAGTCATGGGAGAGAAATTGTAGATAAATTGTGGAACTGCCTTCAGTTCAGGTCTGTAATAGTAATTACACATGGAAGTACCTGAAGCAGAATGATTAATTTTTCTTGTTATGACTCAAGCCTCGCTCTGGACTTGTGCTAAGGACTGTTTTGCATGAGCTATCTGCAAATGGTATCTATTTATTTGGGCTAGGATGGCAAAAGTGACCAGATGTGATGTTAAATGGAACTGCTCCTCTGGGTGAAGTTGGCTGTACTGTTGTGTCTTACTTGTACTGGTCTAGTGACCTAGCTAAGAGCACTAGGCCAGTACAACTTTTGCCTTTTGTATTACAATAGTATATTTCAATTGGAGAGGAGTTATAATTATGATCTTGTCCAAATGCCTGACCAGTTGAGGGCTGACCAAGTGTTTGTTATTAAGGGCATTGTCCAACTTCTTAGATGCTGACAGGCTTGGGGCAGTAACCACCTCTCTAGGAAGCCTGAGCCAGTGCAAGACCACCCTTTCAGTAAACAAGCACTCTCTGATGTCTATCTAAACCTCCTCTGGCACAGCTTTCAACCATTCCCATGTGTCTTATCACTGAATACCAGGGAGAGGGGATCAGCACCTTCCCCTCCATTTCTGCTCCTCAGGAAGCTATTACAGGGCGATGAGGTCACCCCTCAGCCTCCTTTTCTCCAAGCTAGACAAGCCCAAAATCCTTTGCTGCTCCCCATAGGACATTCCTGTCCTTTCCCCAGCTTTATTGTCCTCTGGATGCATTTGAGTACTTTCACATCCTTCTGAGATGGTGGAGCCCAGAGCTGCACACAGCACTCCAGGTACCAAAGCTGAATACAGTAGGAGAATTGTCTCTCTTTACAGACTGAATTGTGTATGGAGAAGGAAACTTTGATCAAATCTTTACAACTGCAAAGGAAAGACCTTGCCATTATAGCATCTTATTGCACTAATTAAGTTACAGATATACCTAGTCTAACCTCAAAGCATGGTTAGTATCAACTCAGACCAAGTTGCTCAGGGCTTTGCTCAGTCATGAAAACTTTTCTGGAGGGAGGTGGCACAGATTCCACAGGGTACCTGCTTCACTACCTGATGGCTTCACGGAGGGAAACCAGCCTGAACCCCTCCTGTTTCAGTCTATCCCCACCACCTCTCACTCTCCTGCCATGCACCAGCATAAAGGTCCTGGCTCTGCCTCCTCCATAATGTGCTTGCAGGCCCTGGCAGTTTGCCACTGAACTGGAAGATATGTTTGAAGCACTGTTTGTTTATTTCACCTGTGTCCCTCTTGAATGTTACATAATAGGATGTGAAACAGTGTTTGCATCTAATAAGGATGCATTGAAGCATCCCTGAGTATTTTTTAAGTCTCAAGCTTTCATAAATTTAGATATTATGAGAGGAATAAACATGCAGTATTTTTTCTTTCCTCCAAGCTCTTGAGAGTGTGTGAAAGAAATGAAAAAGAAATAGGGAAAAAACCCAAACCACAACAACAAAAAAAACCTCCCAAAACAATAAAGCCAAAACCAAAATCAAAAGTTAAAACATAAGTTTTTATTCTTCTTGGATTTGTAATTCTATTCACACTAACATTCAGTCTGGTTGTGAAGTGTGCATGAGAGGATGTTGGTGAAACATCTCTCCTAACAGAGGTATGTGTTCACGATGAATAAAGCCTTAATGCTTTCCTTTCACGTCAGGTGCACCTGAATAGAAGGCTGACTTTTAAAATTAGGATCTCAAGTATAGCAAAGTAATGATTACTTTGTAGTTCTTTACATTTTAAGTCTCTAGATCTGTTTCTTCCTGAGTAAAAAATGTACAGTGAAATAAGAAATAACATGACTTCCAGGGCTGAAATTTTTATATCATTGATTATAAAGAGCGGTATTGAAATCAAAGTGGGACAAATTAATTTAAGTCACACACCAGTGGCTGACTTCCTACATCTATTATTAATGAATTGCAACTGTTTAAATCAACACTGGGTGTGGTATCATGAGTTTTTGAATTTATTTTCTAAATTCAATATCTGTGAATTTGATATAGCAATACATTAATTAAACAAAGTTATGAAACAGTGGGAAAGTAAAATAGTGATATATATAATCCCCACTCCAGTATATTTTAATGTGGATTTGAGTCTTAGACCATAAGCTTACCCTGCAAAAGCATCTGGCTGATTTGCTGACAACCTTCATCCTCAAAAAAGAAGAAAGTGATGTGTGCACTGTGACCATGTTTACTTGAGAATGCTGAAGTGTGTGCAGTGAGTAGTCTTTGAACATTTGTGAGTTCAATGGAAAAAACCCTAAAAATTCATCATATAAAAAAGATGACCAAATTGTTTTCACACAAGGGCCCAGCAGAAGCCTCACTGTCCCCACCTACTAATGCAAATACTCATGCATGTTACTGCACACCTAGAACATGCTGGCCCATCTCTGATTATTTCATTTGTACACAGAAGCTCACTCATTGTATATACATATCAAAAGCAATGCAGGGAAGATGTGTATCAGACAGCCCCCACCCTCTTATTCATTTCAGTGGAAGTAAAAATTGGGGGGTACAAGATGCTGTCACTTCTTGGCATCTGAGCTCAGACCTGGATGCTGATTGTTTAGATGTCCTTGAATGGAGGTTTTCCTTCCAGTCTTCAGCTGGCTGCAATTATATTTCTATCATCTTTATTTTTAATATGTGCTGATTTTTTATTTTTTAAAAAATCTTACTAAATATGAAAGCAGAGGCAAGGAAAAACATCTGCTGTAGAAAATATTCTGAATTGCAGTTTAGAGAGCTTATGAATACTGTAGGTTTAACACTTGCACAAAACTGTGTGGGTGGCACACTGTCAAGTGCAGACAGTGGTGGGAGATTCCAGTATGGAAATCTTTTTTAATGGTATTGAAAAGATCAAAGAAAAAATTTTTGGAGGAAAAAGGCTTGATTTGGAGGGAGAAAATAGCATGTTGGACACAAATTAAATTACTGTATGGATTTGGACAGATATGACATGATTAAAAATCCATGTAGTTAATCCACCAAGCCTTTAATAGAGCTCATTACCATCATGTGGGAAAATTCCTGCTGAGAACTTTGGGCTGATTAAATATTAACCTATGGATCGCAGGGAGTTGGCCTTTTATTTCTAAAACCTAAATTTCTCATGCTATTCAATGAACCAGGAAGTATTTGAAAATTCAGCTGTGCTTTGTTTTCACTAGTGAATCCATGTGTTTTCTGATGCTATTGCCATTGTTTCCAGCTCTTTCATTAGTGCTTCTACCTGGCTTTAATGTTGCTATGTCTGCCAGCTGGGTCTCTAGCTGGGGCTCAGGAAATAAAAACAGAAAGTGAGAAATGGATGATTGGGCTGAACAAAATAAATATTGGGCTCTGACAGAATATAAAAGATTGTACTTGTTACCAGAACATTCTTCTCATTTCCAATATAAATGCCAGCTAATATGTGTGTTCCATAGACCTGCCTGCCAAATGTGTTGGGTTTGGAAAGGAAATTTTCCTGCCAGTTGCTGTATACTTAGCTTGCCTGTCATTATCTCTCTCTGCTTTTTTTTTGCAGTGATTGTGCATTTTACAGAAGTACAAAAGACGAGCAATTTAAAAGGCTTTTTGTGTATAAGGTACTCTACAGACAACTTACCTGCTGGAAATGGAGCCATTTTGTAGGACAATTTTCTCCCCTTCCTATAACATTTATGCCATGAAAGTCATGATTGTGGAGATAGAGTTCTTATTTACTGATGCATTAATTAGAGTGAATAAAAGCATGGTTTTGTATATGGTTTAAAGCAAGCCAAGTAATTTTTAATAAAAACAATTTCTTTACAGCAGGGCAGGAAATTGTTTTTCTATCCCTATAAATATTCACTATTTAAATACCTTCTTTCTCATAATGAAATTTGAACCCTTTAAAACATTAATGAACTTATATTGTGATAAAATGCAGTCAGGAAACTTGAAACATCTAATTGAAATTACTTTGAAATATTTAGTTCTTTTCTTATCCTCATTTAATATTCTAAGTTTATATGTACAGACATAAAAAGAAATTCTAACCAAAAATACTATTTTCTGTTTTTTTAAAAACTATTTGGATACGCATAGATATTTTTCCACTTCTCTTAACCAAGAAATCAGTTAGTTTTTCTTTTTCATAAAATGTTCTAGCTCTGAAAATGCCATGTTTTTAATTGAAAATATTTAGTCAAACACTTCTCATCTACCTGCACTACAGACTTCACCCATATATCAGTTTATGAGCCAACCAATACTAGATTAGTTTACTGAATTTTAATTTTAAAAAAGGAGACAATATAGGACATTTATCATATTTCGAATGATTTCAGTAAACTGAGGAGACCCACTGTTTTATTGATCTTTGCAGCAGTTTAGTCACCAAAATATGATGATGAAAACTTCTGTCATAGCTTTCACATTGGCAGTGTGCTGAATTATCTTGGACTGGTTATGCCCATGCTGATAGTAGCCTTATGTTGAATACAAAATTTCTTGAAATATTCAAAGTAATATAAGGGTGAGAACGTAATATTCTCTGTAGCAGAGAACAGGGGTCCATCTACATGCCTTGATTTTGCTCATATGAGTAAATGTCCCTAAAATAACTAAATAGGCACTTAAATTTTAAAGACAGAGGTGTCTCCAGGTCAACAACGTCCATGATCAGCGCAGCTCATCAGACACACCAGCAAACAGGGGCTGAGTAACAAGGGGATATCACCTGATGTTATTGCTGGCTGGGCTGTTGGATCTCCACAGACTCCTGGTATTGTTCATGGAGAGAGGAGTGATCTCCCAGCTATCATGTTTGAGGCAGGGGCTCAGGGGCTGAGAATTCCCCACTGTAAAAACCTGCATTTTCCTGGCAACTGTAGAAAGTGTAGGGTGATCTGGTAGAGATAAGACCCCAAATGTGAGGGGGTAAATATCCCTGTATGGGTTAGTAGGCATCCTGCAGCAGGAGACCCTGATAGACTGAGAGCCTTGGGGGCCTTGCCAGTAGGTCACAGGAGAGCAGGGCCATGTGGCACTCCCAGGCACGTGAGACACAGCCTGATTGCACTAAGCAGGCAACTTAAGCAGTACAGCAGCAGTTTCTCTGGGCTTTCACCACAGCTATTTTCTAGATGAACTACTGCTGTGTCTCTTATCTGAGACACAGGCTGGGTCCTGGACACCAATGACATGTACTATGAGGCCACTGTTTTTCTCATGGTACTGCCTGCAGTGTTTACTTCTAGGTAACTGCTGAAATTGCTAGTTTAGTTTTCAGATCCTTCCTAATGGAAACAAAAGAGCCAGAATTAAAGATGTAGTCTTTGTGTGTATTGCATACTAGATACTGAGGCCTGCAACACACCTACTTATGGAAGGCCACCCACAAATCAGCTCTAAAGTCTCTGCTAGTTTAATTCATAAAGTCCATCAGCTGTCATAATTTTTTCATCACTTGTTTTAAGTTACAATACTTCTAAGAAAAGTGGAGGTTCAGAGTCTTGCTTAAGCATTCACTTGAGGGCTTAAATATTTTATAGGAGATTGGTTGTGTGAAGTAGGACAAGAAAGTGTCAAATATACCAAATGTGTTCTGCTTCAGAAATTTTTTGTTTGAGGTACAGTGCTCCATTTATGTGGCAATGCTGAGTTCTGGCAGTCTCCTCCAGTCTCATTTCTTACAACTCTCTTGGGCACTACACCATGCTAATGCCGTGCTGGTTGTGAAAAGGAGAAGATTTCTTCAAGAAGTGCTTTATTGTCTTTGTGGAATAACAAAAGTTATTGTAGATCAGCAGTTTGTCAGGCTCCATTGGCTGTATTTTCAATAGGTTCTCTTCAAAATAGACTAAACTAGTATAAGACCTTAAAGGTTCCCAGACAGGCTGATGTCAAATTTTCTGCCAAAGAATGCCATTTAATGAAAGTTTTGCTGTTTCACACCATAACATGGTTAGTGTTTTGTAGGTGTGATGAATCCTAATCTCCAAATGGATTAAATTTTTGTCATGGACACCATGGATCAGAATTTGTTCCTCCTGGCTTAGAATTAAAACATTAGGAGAGGATTTTGTGTAAATCCTCACTTAAGGGTGTTAAAGATTAGAGTGAGTTTTCATTAGCATAAGTCTCTCAGTCCCTGTTCCCTGGACCCTCACAGCTGCCCACAGGTACCTTCTTTTAAGAAACAGCACAGAGAGATTTTATTACTTCATCAGAATTTGTTGGGACAGCCGACTGTGAAAAGCAAATCTGCCATGACTTTAGGCTGTATGGTTCCTTGAGCAGGGAATCAGAACCATTGTGCATTTGCTAAGTGCTTGAAAGGTGCTGTGATTATTAAATCTTGTAAAATAATTCTAATCTTTCTTTGTTTGATCTTTCCCAACTCAGATAATCCTTTCTTGTTGAAGTTCTTTATTTTTGAAGTTAATGCAAATTCAGGTATCTAAAAAATAACTAAATATTGTGCAATGCTGTCAGAGAATTCAATAGAAGGTATAAGCTCATGAAAATGTAATTGTGCTTCATTAGAATTGGTAACTAAAACATTATACCTTTAGTCGCACCGTGAACCCAAGCTGGATATTTAAACAGAGGCTGGACACCAGGTGTCTGTGTGGCATTTGTGCTTTACAATTTTGGTCTCACAGCCAAGAACCCAGGTCTGAAAAAGTGGAGCATTTTCTCAGCTGGGGGAACAACCTACTTAGTTAAATATATGAAAATAGGCTTCCATGTTAAGATTTCAGGGGTTTGGTAAAAAGTTGTATCAGTATTAAAACGATGTTAATGATACTGAAATGTTAAATGATATTATTTTCCTACTGCACAGTGAGGTGCAGTAATGTAGTCATCTGCATCTTAAGGCAAGCTAGTACACTGAAATAGGAGTGTCATTGTTACAATCGAATTTATGGTTAGTTTAAATGAGCATTTATTCCTGACTTAAGATGCCAAGGGTAGCACACACACACACGTCCCTTCACATACACAAAAAGCCTTTGCTAGTATTTGCAGAAGTGTCAAATTTTATTTTTAATTATAGACTAAAATATAGTAATGGTTTTTCTTTTATTCTGACCAAAATCAGCATCTCCATATTTGCTTGTATATCCTAGTATGTTTTAGATGTATCTGTTAGTGGAAAAATAAGACTTCAGGACTTTTAGCTGGCCTAAATCATATTCCTAATGTTGTGGGTTTTCATCTTTCTGATGTATCTAAAGTTCCCTCTCTGCTTTTCACTTATATTACTTACACCATTCTTTATGTAAACTGCTGGTGAAGCTGTGCTGATAGCAGGGTAAGTGATATCATTGATAGACTGGTGGTTTTTTAGGGCAGTATTTTTTTCTAGGGAGCTGAGATTAAAACCTCTTGGCTTTTAAGTGCCCAAGTACTCTCCTCTTCGATCTTGCTCCCCAAAACAGGTTTATATTATCCTTAATGTTAATGCTCCTGTTTTTGTACAAAGAAATCTTACTAAAACCATGATCAGAATTTTTATTCCCTTCACAGAGAGAATTTTGGAGTTTCTCCATCCTTTATCTTAAAGAGAGTGTTATACATCCCAAACACAATTATATTTTAGGATCAGATACTTTATCTGTGATAGCTTAGACTGAAGACAACATCCCTAGTTTAAATGTTTTTCTTCTTTTATTAAGGTGATCCTGTGCTCTCTGACCAGTGCTAGGAGGTCTGCTAGCTCTTTTATGGGCAAAGGATCAGATCAAAACCACTGTAGCTTAATGCTGATGTTGAACAAGTTGGCTGTTAATTACATGTACCATTTCACAGTGACTTTCATGAAAGTAATCAAGGTTCTTAAGACAGGCCAACCTAATATAATATTACTTTAGCTCTGATCTCTCCTGAGGTTGTGAAGAAGAGAAGGAAAAACACTTTTCAGGCTCACAAAGGCAGGAGAGAAAACATCTGTTTTCTTGGAGTTCTGGCTTTTCAAATGAATTTGAGAAAGTTGTGTACTGTAAAGAATTCTGTTTCAATTGGCTCTTAACATTAAGGGGTTTTTAAAATTATGTTTCCTTCTCTGTAAGACATTTTAACAACACCAAATTATTTTTAAAAATAATAATTTTAGGCTCTGTCATTACAGATGGGTGGATGGATGACTATCTGTCATTGCATATGACAGGCACCTACTCTTACCGAGCTGTCAGCCTTGTGCTTTAGTGTTATTGTTTGCAGGAAAGGCGGCAGTTGTAAGTGAGCTCTCACTGTAGAACACTGAAGAGTTGGTATTAAAGATCTCTTTCAGCAAAGCTGAGGTTTCATATGACAGGGTACTAAATAACTGTATGCATAAAGTACTGGACACAATTTTGAATGTTAATTTTTGGAGAGGAATATTGAAGTATTGAAAGTCTTGACGTTCCCACAGACATTTTATGTTTTCTAATGGTTTTCTAATGCGTTGTAATTTTTGCAGTCGTTTGTGAAAATTTTATCCAAAATCTGCATTACTGTTGATGGCTTCTGTGTGATAGTGAAAGGACTTGTACAAAGTGGAGGGAAAAGGAGACTCCTTTATCTTGTTGTTTAGAGGCTGTGTATTATAATTATTATTACTTCCTCATTTTGGCAACACAGGGAACATTGTTGGAATACAAATTTAGAGTTGGATTTTTTTTGTGATGTAAATCACCTTACAGCTGAATGTTAGATATCAGCACCTACATCTTAGGCACTACAGTTTCTTATCAACTGTGTAAATTCTAACTTTTAGGTGAGATACTGTAGCTTTATGACTTCTCACCCTCTGACAAAGGAGAGTGGACAATAGACTACAGCAGTTCAAAATACTCAAAGCACACCTGTACTTTCTTTTTTCAAGGCAAAGATCAGTTAGGGAGTGGTATCTAAATGGTGTGCAATACTGTTCTGGTCCTGATTTTTTAGGCATGCTGCTTTAACTGAAGCTACTCAGAGTTTTACTACTGATGGAAGAAAATCGTATCTATGAATAATTTTCTGATTTATGCCTGAGTACTTCTGTATATCATTTCACAGTATCCTGTTTATACCTGTATGTGGGCCCTACCCTTCCTTCATGGTTGAGATCTATGGAAATATATTATGGAATCTGTGAGATTCTGGAAGTGCTTAAAAAGCTTTATAAATTACATTTTATATATAAATTACCCATCTGGTCTGCCAAAGAAATAACTCACCTTAGTGCATGTTTTATTTAGAACCAAACAGAATACGTGTTATTCTAAATGTAAAGGAAGAACACAAGATATTACCTCAAGAAAATTATAAAAAAGTTTTCAGTGAACCTCCCCACCTCTTTCCCACTTCCAATATATATTAAATTTGTTGTCTTTGGGATTTTTTTGTAATACGTAATGTAGGTGACCATCATGAGTTAAAATTTATTACTTTTTTTCAAAAGAAGAAAGTGTTTAGAATAGTTTTGTCTGAAGCTTTGAGTGAATTGAGTGTGAAATTCACTGTTGGAAAGCAAGAAGAAAACCAGAATTCTTCATTCTCATGTTATGGTGTGGGAATATTCTACTAGGAAGTGGGAACCTTAAGTCATGGCTGGTGCCTTGTACTGAATGACAACTCATCTGAAATCTGTACTCTGGAAATTATGGTTCTGACTCTTGTGATCAACACTGCTGCCAAAAGCAAGGGGTTGGGATGAAGCTGGGGTGGCCATGAAGATGGGCTAGATGGACAGAGAAGTAAAAAAATCCAGAAGAGAAACCTTTTCAGCAGTTGTATGAGAATGCTGTCTTGCTTTGGTTATTCTGCTGTGTAGAGGAAAAAGCAAATGTGATTTCAATCAATCAGTTGTGAAATACATAAGGTATTTTTATCATTATCTAATTACAGTTAGAAACTGTATTTTAATCATAACTAAGATCAGTTAAAAGAGGACAAATGTTGATTTTTGTAGTTATAACAGCAGAAATTAGTCCCATGACAGATACGATTTTAAGATACAAACCTATGATGAAGATATTAAGTGTCTCATTAAATTCTTGCCACATGTCATCAATTTTGAAGCATCTTCTAGAAATTAAAGGAAGAAAGAGGACATAAATAACATTGGTACAGGACACGTTAGCCCACATTAAATCAGTATTCTGCACTGACAATAGCTAATAGTGATTATGTCAGCTAGACCAAGGTAGAAGGTTACTAGAATGTTACTTCTGTAAGAATATTAAATCTGCCTTTTAATGTTTTCTTCATAACCCTTCTTTTTTGATTGCTTGTTTCATTCTCTTTAATACAAAGTTGCTTATGGGGTTGCTGTAAATACATTTGGAACTTACTGCTTTTAGCAGTCTTGGTACTGCATCTGAGCAGGAGACTGGAGGATTTTGTGTTCACTACCTTCACTACCTTCCATCCATTTTTAACGATCTGTGGGTAACTCCTTCCCACAATCCTTCCTCAATCCCCCTTTTCCTTTTTCTTCCCTGTCTCTCTTAACGCTAAGGTTATTTCATTAGGGATGTTAGAAAGGCTAAAGCTGAATCTGGAGGTCATCCTGTGTTGTGAGTGGAGTGAGGTCTGTGGTGGGTTTGCACCATGTCCTCCCGATGGTGAATTCAGGTGCATTCTGCTCCTGCTGCAGTCTGTGCTTATTCTCCATTGCCAAGTGTCATTTTGTTGACATGTTGTCATGAACAATGAAGTTATTAGCTGGTGTATTTTAGAAGGATGTTTAGAACTGGTGCCATGTGCTATAAATTTGTGATTAGGTAGTTTCTCTTTGAGATTTTCAGGCACATTAATGTTTTCCTAATAGAAGCGGCTGGATTCCTGTCAAATCTAATTTTGCTGGGAAATAGTAGACTTAGATTTAGAAAGATTTGCTTTGTTTTTGTAGAAAAACTTGCACTGTTTCTTCAATTTGTATAAGTTTTATATGTTAGCAGTCATAGAAATGGACAGATTATATTTGCTTTTAATCTAGTTTATATTTTGATCACTCTTTGTCTTTTAAACAGTAACTGGTTGAAGTAATTTTCTTGTAAATCCTTAATTTTTCAGGCACTCAGCTGCTTTTAATATTGTGTTGCTGCTTCAAATGAGACATAAAACTCATCCTTTCATGTTTTGTGTTTCTCAACTTGCCTTTTAGAGGCTTTCTTCATAAGAATCTGTGAACAAGGTCTCATCTGGAAATAAAAAAAGGGAAGTTAACATTAATATTTTGATGTGATCCTAAAGGAGTCTGCACTTTTAACTGTTAGGAACCATGCAGAAATGTCTGCTTTGCTAATTTTTATTTCTAGTTTCTTTCTTTTAGGTGCTTTGTATTTGCACTTTGAAGTGAAAGTTATTGCAAGAGTAACAAGATTCATCAGGTTTATCACAAAATGTCTGTATGAATTTGCTAATCTGTAACTGACATGGATGGAAAGAAAACAGAACTATGGCTTTATGCCATACTTGTCTATGGAGAGGTGTGATGAGATATTTAAGGACAGCTGTTTTTTAGAAGCCTTAATATATTCATAGTGGCAGCTGCAGTTTTCTTAGAACAGAATAGCAAGAATGGAAGAGCAGCAGAGCTGTATGCTTTGAAGAAGAAAGGTTTTATCCATGACCAAACTGTAGCTGATAATAAATTGCATAGAAAATGTCAGAAAATTGCAGAGTAGATGTTTTTGCAAGGGTTCAAATCAGATGCTTGTAAAAAAGGTGGCTCCTGTTTAGGAAATCACAGTCCTTCAACATGGCTGCATTAAACCCAGTTTGCAACAGGCCCTGTGTATTACCACAAGGGTGTTGCTTGAGAACCTTCTGAGCCATGGACTGTTGAGATTTTTCTTATGTTATTGTATTGATATTTCTGCTTGGTCTTCCATATCCTGAGATATTTTTCTCCATCAAGCCATTCTAGCACTGATTCTTGTACCACTTTTGATTTTCACTTTGAAGCTCCATTCAGCCCTGATTATAAGATACAGAAGCATGTAGGATTATTTAGTCCCAAAGAACTTGATGGATGTCAGGAAATCTGCATATGGTACATTAGATGTATCAGCCAGGGTGTATCAGGCAGAGCTGATGGCAAAGATAGAATGTCATAGGATTTGTTTTACTGAGTTACAAATTCCAGAATGCTGAGGAGTGCTGGTGAGTCCTGGATCTACAGAAATGTTGAGTCATATATGTCTCTTGTAATAGCCAGCTGGTAATCAAAAACACTGGGGGTGCTCTATGCCAGCCTTACACTTCAGCTAAAGCTTCTATAAAAATGTGTTGGTACAATCATGGGAGGGTACATTTTAGTTGCTGGTTTTGTGTTTTGCTGTTGTTTGTAACTCAGAAATCCTTGGTGATTTGATTATTTCAGTCTGCAGGTGGATGTGCAGCCATCTGTCTGTCCTGCCACCTGCCAGGCTGCTGCTACAGTGCTGCCTAGAAAGGGACATTTTTCAATGAGCAATCAATGCTTTCCTCTCAAGCTGTCCACTCTGTTTCAGAAATCAGCTCTTTTCCTCAGACCATTTTGTGAGCATACAGGAGATATTTCCATCATCAAGTGAGCTTGTTGGCAGAGGCAAAGCTACTCCAACTCTGACTGTACTTTTGCTTTGATCTCAACCAGAAATCTGCTTTTATCAGGTTCAGTAAGCCTTCTTTTTCCACTATACTGCAGTGTAGGATTTTAAAAAATCATTCAGAGAATAAAAGCTGGGTATCATGGGATTTTCTTTCTTTCTGATAAGCCACCAGTAGCCTTTTCCAGGAGTGGAATCTAGACAGCTGCTGCCATTTGGCTTCATTGACAAACTCAGCAGCTGCACTTGCATTTAGGGTAGTAAAAGTCTGCAAGACGCTTGAACATCATTTAGACTGAGTTCAGGTTTTCAATAATGGAGATAAAATATATAAAATAACATTTTAAAATAATAATAACTGAGTAATAATAAAAGCAGCAAACAAACTCTAAACTGCAATTGGGAATGTATATATTTTGAATCAATTCTTATTTGACCTTTTTTTTCTAAAAAGAAGTTTTTACAAGAGAAATTAACTCAGTTCATACTGAACTAACAAGTGAGCTGTTAATGGAATCACTTGAGCCAGAGGTTTGCTATTTTAAGTCCTGATGCCATTCCAAGTGAACTTCTTAAGGTAAATGTTGCTATTTTGTGCTCTATAACATGATAGTAGACCGCCTACTTCAACAAAATGCTGTTTGAATGCTTCAGAATAACCCTCAAGATTAATTCTGCTTTATGTCTTATAAATAAAACATAGAAGTGTCACTGCTATACTCATTTACATGTCAAAACCCATCAAAAACAGGGGAGTGCATTTTCTTTTTTAATATTGCCTTGACATGAAGATGACATTAACTTTCCTTGTGACAATGGCAGACCTTGATGTCTGCCATCAAGGCCACTATTTTCCTGGGTTCAGCATGTAACTAAAAGGACAGAAATCACTTAAAAGAAAAGTAGTGTGATGGAGTTATGTCCAGTCTGGGCACCAGATCTGGGAGCATCATGGGGCAAGAAGTGTCTGCAACAACAGCTGGCAGTGTGCCCGGGTGGCCAGGAAGACCAGTGGCATCCTGGCTTGTATCAGGAATAGTGTGGCCAGCAGAACCTGAGCAAGGATTTTCCCCCTGTAAGTGGTACTGGTGAGGCCACACCTCGAGTGCTGTGTCCAATTTTGGGCCCATCACTACAAGAAAGGCATTGAGGTGCTGGAGAGTATCCACAGGAGGACAGCAGGGCTAGGGAAGGGTCTGGAGCACAAGCCTGATGAGAAGCAGCTGACAGAATTGCCGTTGTTTAGACTGGAGAAAAAGGAGCTTCATGGGAGATGTTATTGCTCTTTACAAGTACCTGAATGGAGCTGGGTAGGTGTTGGTCATTTCTCCCAAGTAGCAAGTGACAGGATGGGAGGAAATGGTCTCAAATTGCACCAGAGGAGATTTATATTTGATATTTGGATAAATTTCTTCACCAAAAGGGTTGTCAAGCTTT
This sequence comes from Vireo altiloquus, assembly GCA_013396875.1. Taxonomy (NCBI): domain Eukaryota; kingdom Metazoa; phylum Chordata; class Aves; order Passeriformes; family Vireonidae; genus Vireo; species Vireo altiloquus. Next base: position 1,460,421 of record VZRF01012999.1, on the reverse strand, counting down.
TAAATCACTGCTCAGGGGAGAGGCTGTGTCACCACCCTGGGAGATATCTAAAAGGTGTAAACCACTTATGATGTGGTTTAGTGGTGGCCTTGGCAGTGAGGGGTTAATGGTTGGACTCAATCTTAGAGGTCCTTTCTAGTCTAAATGAGTCAATGAAGGACTTTGTTTCAGTTGTTGTGATCCCACTTGCAATAGTAAGTTTGGGAAATTCAGGTATATCTCTGTCAGAAAAAGCTAAACTTTGGATATCACCAAGTTATATGTCTCTGAGGTTTTTTATATAACACATCCGCTTGCAGTTGTGTCAGGAAGCTAAACATCAGATGACTGCTTTCAAATGCAGATCCTTGTATGGCCTTGAAAATTAAAGACTGAGTTTATGAATTTGAGGCAGGTCACCTGCTACTCTGCCTAATTCTACAGAAATCCAAGAACCCAAGCCAGGTGGAACTGCTTGTATTTCCCAAAAAAGTCGTGATGTGTTTCCCTCTCCCTGCTGGGAGCCCAGTCTGATGTGCCCTACTTCTATGACCTGTTCTTAGAGAGGCTGAATCTAGGCCAGGTCCTCAAACTTTGAAATTGTTCAATAGCATTATTTACTGAAAAGCCAGTGTTCTTAACTGTGAGTAAAAATAAAAGTTTGCATTGCAATTAGGAACAATAAGCTAATTGAAGGTAGGCTTACAGTATTCCTAAAAGATTTTAAGAGGCTAAAGATTTTACTGTCTTAAATATGCATTGATATGGGGAAGGTCTTGAAATTAGTAAAAGTAATCTAAGACCCTTCTACCTTTTATGTGGCTTGTATGTGTTGGAGCAGGGTATACAGATGGAAGTTACCACTCAAAGGAAATGCCCTGCAGTCATCTGCATAAGGGGAAAAAAGGGAAAGCAGGCTGATGATATTTAATAACTTCATTTAATTTGATGTAGATAGACTGCAAACACCTGTAAAATCACCATTTATACATACATACATTTGTTTGCCTGTCTAAATGTGAACTACGGGTCATTATAATTTTTTGCAGGCAAGTATCCACCCTTGATATTGTTTATGAACTCTAGGACATCAACTTGAAAAGTTTTAACTCACAATGACAGCTCTGAGCTAATGATTAATATTACCAGTAATATTAAGCTGTCTTTGGGTTGGAGACAGAAATCTGAACCGAGAACCAAAATGAGTAACATGAATAGCCATTAAAAATCACTGATTATCACCCATATTGTGAGACTGTCCCATTTCAGAAAAAAATAATCAATAATATTTTAGAGAAAATAATGCTCAGCTGCCAGGTAGTTGCTTTGGTGAGAATTAACCTTTTGCTCTTTTGAAAGAGTGTGTAAACATTAAAATTTCTTCAGTTGAGAAGCAATAATACAAACAGGGAAGCCTTCCTGCCATCACTGAGTAGGAATGGATATTGTAGCAGAGATTTATGATACCAATACCACAGTGAAGTTGTGGGTGAAGTGAGGAAATAAGCTTGAGATTGGTGATAAAATTAACAAATGTAGGATGGAGATGTCAAGTCTGGAGTCATTGTACTTCTCTGTAAATAATTTAGTCCTGAAGTAATGTCTTCTGTCTGAAAATAACTATTTGGCCATTTTATAGCAGTAGACTAACATTTTCAGAAATAGAGAACTTTGGAAGTTTTTGAGTTTGTGGTAGGTGATTCTATGCTCCTTATGAATGCATGTGTCTGTATGCTGAAATTAGAGTATCTAGACTCTTTCTGAAATGTATCTTGAGTAATTTCCCACCTTTTAACTTTCTCTGGAAGGTGTTTAAAAACATAAGATGGAAGAGTTGCTAACATAAGTGATAAAACAGATGAAATTTTAGTTATGTAAAACTGACTCAACTTATGGGCTCTTATGCTGAGGGAGAAATCAATGCAATGCAGGCTGGGGACCCCTTGGAGTCAATGGCAATGGTTGGATATTGAGAGTTGTTCGCAGACACAAACACACATCCCGCTATGAGGACATTCAGACAGCTGAAAAAAGCCCTACTAGGATTCTTATTTTGGTTTTGGTTTATAACCAGAGATACTAACAGAATAAAGCTTTTGTTGTTGAAGGGCTGTTTTATTTTTGCTTTATTTTCTTCAGTGTAGTTTGATCCTGTTCTCATTTTATTTCAGTGGCTTTAGATCAGGCCCTATTGCTAATTTCAGTTCCATTCTGTTTCCCTGGTAACGTTTTATTTTTAGCATCATTATGCTTCAGAGATCTGTCATGGAGGGTTCATTTTAATTTTATTTTATATGTTTCATTTCATGGTAAAACGGTAAAAACCCCAAACCCTTTTATTAAAACCCTTTTATTTCCACAAAATATCTATAAGTAACTTAAAAAATGTGACCATCTTACATGGTTAAAATTTTTATTACTTTGCAGTTACCTCCCCCCATGGATTCAGTGGAAGATATTCAGGATGCAAGTTGTTAGCCATTCATGCATTTTTAAATCTTTTGAAAATCATTATCCTTTTGTGCACTAGAGGTGTGTTATTCTGATTTTTCAGATCTACTACCACAGCAGGCCCCAAACTCTCAGCAGCACAGTGATTATACAATAATTGGTCTGGCAGAAAAGGAGGAACATTTCTCTCATTCCTCTTCAGCACAAGTCACCTCCCCTATCTGCAAATTGTCTGGACAGAAGTAAAGAGGCTGTGGAGATTGTTTCCATTTCTAGGTTCTATTTAATGACTTGGACTTGTATAGTCACCTGAGTGCCTTGCCTAGAAATTTCTTCAATCTCTGTTAGGAATGTGACTAGCTGACATTCTTGGTTTGGAGTCTCCAGCCATGATTGCATAATGGGATTATAGTTGAAGGTTGCAGATTTTTGTTTCCTTTTCCCTTCAATATTACCTGCCTGTCCTTTTGAAATTCTCACAATGACTTACTTAAAGAGCAAATGCAGCAGTTGGTAAGAAATTTTGTATAATCATTTAAGTAACTAATGTTTATTCATTTTAACCCTATCTGAGACATTGACCAACCACCCTGACAAAAAACACTGCTTGAGAACTTAGGCTGAATTTAGCAGGAATGAAAATAACTCTGCTAAACATCAATTGAGTGAAAAAATATAAAAACCATACCAAAAAACTGCAGCACCCTCAGTAAAATATCAATAAGATCATAGAGTTCATTGATACTACTTCACTGAAAAAGGGAAAAATATAAAATAATGTTTTAAAACTGTCAGTGTTTTTCAAGGTAGTTTGGATTTAGAGTGCTATTAGGCCATTAACAGATCAAGGACTTTCTGATTATGTCTTTCACTCAAGCTGCATAGGAAAGATGATCTGTCAGAATTTGTCAGCAGATGAATAATTATTTATCCTCTTATAGAGGCTCCCATTTATAGTATTTGTCAAGCAAGTTCTCTCTCGGGGATGGATTATAATATGAGCACTCCATGGTGTGATGAAAGCCTTCCCACACCTCAGGCTTTGTAATTTCCTTTTATCTGAAATAATCGCCATAATATGACATAAGGTCTAAAAAGCTCCTAGGATTTTAACTGAAGGTCCTGTGCTATTCAGAAGATGCCTAGGTTACAAGCAGATGCTTCTATTTTCTGGCAATCCTGAAATCAGAGCTCTTCTATAAATGAAAAAGAACCCAAAATTTTCACGGTTGCTAGGGAAAAGCGGAGAGAGAAATAATCCTTTCTCTTCCTTGAAGAAATGACCAATTCATGTCATAAAGTGTGTCATTCTCAGTATTTTTTAGCTCTGTATGTTCATCTGTCCAAACAATCTCGACTTAATCTGATCTAAAATAATCTGATGAGACTTAGATGTTAATTGCTCCAATAAGATCTCATCACTATCTCTTGAGAGGTGAAGGAAAACACTGAGAAAGTTGCCAGGTACGGCAACTTGGCCCCAGCTATGGCCTCAGCTGCCATACCTAAGAGTAGTGCTAATGGGAGTTGATAGGTTTGTTTCTGCCAAATTTGCTTGTTTTTTTCACACAGACACATTTTTTCACCTCTTGCAGTGAGCAGGAGTGAAATGCTTTTTAAAGAAGGAATTACTGGAGCTTACATAGTACAAAGGCTCATACAAATTGCCTGTCAGTCAATTGGATTTGATAGGCAGGAAAGACAGATTGGGTAGAGATGGGGTTAGGACATTTGCGAGGTTCCAGCTAGAACATTTCTCATTTCACAGTTTTGAATTTTTATGCTAAGGGAAGAGATGAAATGCTGCTGCTTTTATTTGTTGGTGTGAGTTAATAATTAGCCACTGCTTGATTTGGTGGTTTTGTTAGAGCTGATTATTTGATCTGTTTTGGAAGACATTCCTGGTTTGAAAGCTAAATGTGATGGTACTGCGCATTATTCACACTTTGCTCCTGTAGAATCTTTTTGCTCCTTCTTAGAAGGGAGAGAAGGCATAAAGAGCAATTAAAATAGGTACCTTGAAGAAGTATCAGCCTTCTAGAAGCATGTGTCAGTCAGCTTTTGTTTCTGTAGACAAAGGGGCACAATGCTGCCAGTGGTTCACCCTGCCCGTACAGTGCACCCCAGTGTCTGCATGGGCTGTGGTGTGGCACTTTGTGTTGGGTGAGGCAATACCCTCCCTGGAGTCCTGGCTGCCAGCACACCAACATCTGGCACGATTAAGCTCTGGGGTCACCTTTGAACATACATATCTTGGCCACCTATGCAGCTTGCTATTGTGATCTTTCTCACTGTGTAATGGCAAACACAGGAAGAGATTGTACTTCCTGTGACACACGCAATCTAAGGAAAGAGAAAAGTAATGATGCGGTAAAAAGGAAGAAATGGGTAAACACAACCTATTTTATGGAGTTGTAGTTTTTGTGAGAACAGAATGGAGGGTACTAGAACATGAGGAGTAATAAATGGTTTAAAATCTAAAACTACCTGGATTCCCACTTTTCTAAGAGCATTAAAGGAGAATGGAAGAAACTGAATACAGCAAAGATTTCCATACCTCGTTGTCTTCCCCTCTTGTTCATATTCTGCCCATGTTGTTGTCCATGCTGGTGAATCACTGACCCTGCTACTACTACTCTAGGCTTATCATTTCCCAGGCTTTTACTGTTAACAATTTTCAAAGCCCAAAGCCTCACACAGGCTGCTTATGCTGGACTGGACCAAGGACAGCCAGGGCTGCACTCGGCCTGTTTGAATCCACATTGAATACATAGTCATACTAAGGGTAGTGCTTACTACTACTAAACAGGTTTCTTACTGGCAATTATCAAGTAATTCTGGCAATTTCAAGGGAATGTGCCTTTCTATTTTTAAAATTGTTTAGAAATTTATTAATTCCATCCATCAATCACATATGTGTCCATGTATGTGCCATATTTTGACATTATGATTGGTTACCTCGGCAGAGCTGTAAGTTGTAGCAACAGCTAGAAGTTTTCCTGCTAGTTTTCAAATATACGAGGTTATTTAATCTTGACAGTATACATTTCCTAAAGATTGATTTGGTTCCAGTGGACTTCAGATTCTGAAAAGACTGAGTGATTATGTTAGCTACCATACAGAGTTCCAGAAGTTTTTACCTTCACTATGATAGGTAAAGGATCTTGTTTATTGTGACTGACTCTTCACTGTCCCAAGAACCATGAGGTTTTAAAAATTTTTTTTAAGGTGATGTAGATTACAATTTGAAAAGAAACAGCATACAATATACAAATCTGTCCTGTTATCTCACCTTCTTAATAAGCACTCGTTACTCTCAAGCACTCTCAAGGAGTCAAAACAAAGCCAACCTCAATGGAAGTGTTTTTTTTTCAAGACTCCTTTGAGGCACTTGGGAGTAGAAGACATAGATTTAAACTTTGTGTTCAGTGAAGAGACAATATAATCAACTAGATGCTCAGCAAAACATCTAAAAATACGTATTTGAAAAGTATACGCCAAAAGACATAAAGTACTTTCAACACTTTTATGCTTAAGTGATAGATCTGTGATGTTCATATCCAGAAGCTTCTGCTTGCATAGGTTATTCTGTGGTATTGGTACCAGAAAGGTGTAAATATTGAAAATATCTAAACTTCTGGACTAATAGCATCTTAATTCAATTGAATTTCCTCTTCTGGAAAAATGAAGGATCTTTTCATTAGTGCAGGAAACAATTACTGCAGTTTACATAAAGCCAATTCAAGCTTTTTAGTGGAAAGCAGCATGACTGTGCAAGCTGCTGCCACAGAGTACCATTATGCAGTGAAAACCATGTAGGAGTGCATTTAAATGGAGCACTTTATTTTTGTCTCACAGAAGAGAGAAAAACCAAATAATTTTCAAATATACAATTTTTTTTCCTATTTAAGTGATAACATCAGAATTCTACCAGGAACCAGCAGCACTCAGTAAAGATTAATACAATTGCAGGAGATTATAGCATCTACCAAATGTCATCCTCGTGCCCTAAATATAATACACATAACAGATATTACATCTCTGCCTGTAATTTATTATACTACCACTTTGTTTTATGTAGTCCAATCTTTTAAGAAGTGAGAATCAGGTGGGCTCAGAATTCAATATATCGACTATATATCAGTGCTAAACTCTCCCTAGATAATCCAAAGCTCCATGTTGCCATAATTTAAAAGCAGAAATACATATGCACTTTACTAGAGAATTATGAATAATGAGATACTGACTACAGAGAAATAACATTTCAGCCATGAACTGTTGTCATTATAATTTTTTCTAAAAGTAACATTTAAAATCCTGTTTCTGCAGTGATCTAAGCAGTGGATTATTTTTATTTGTTTAAAATGTTAATTGATTCCACATAAAGCAGTTGCACTGCAGGTGACTGATAAGTCTCTACAAGGCTGGAACAAGACTGGGTGTAACAGAAGATGAAATGGGCACCGTGGTACTGTGGGGTCCTGGCAGATGGATTCCTTATGTATGAGAAAGTACCATCAACTGGAATAGGAGAGATGGCCTTGCATTAGAAATATGGAATTTCAACTTCATTTTCTAGCAAAGAGGAACAAAACCTGCAAAAGTAAAACACTTTTTAACTGCCATAGGAGTAATGTCTGGATAAGAAATGAATGACTGGGCACTGTAGATTTTTTCGTCTTTCTGAGAGTGCAAAGCACTCTGAACATCAAATCAAAGTGAATGATACTTAATCCTTAATTTTTTAGTTTTTCATCTCCAGTTTCCCCCTAGTTATTAAATCCTGTTAGAAAGTATGCAAAGACAGTGCAGCTGCATTATATTATAAATAATAACTGATCATCATTTATCTGTTTCACATTTTAAATTCTGGTTGAACAATGCAAGTTAGACGCAGTCTGTGGTATACTGCTGATCCATGGTTTTTCCTCAGTGTAGCAATGATGCAGCATATCTAGCAGCTCCATCAGTTTCTATGGCAGCAGATCTCTTGCTGTGTCTCTCTACATGTTTTCCTTTATAACAACAGGCTGTTTGTACAGTCTAACATGACATAGTGGCATACAACTGATACCATCCAACTCACCATCCTTGCTACAAATCCACTTCGTGAGCTTGACTGGTAATATGTTCCTTCACAGGTTCTGAAGTATTTTGGTTGTGTTAGTTGCATGTCCAAGGCTAGATTAGCTGCTCTTGTTGTAATTTTAAAAAATTTTGATCTTGAATATCATAAAGTATCCATGTAGCTTCTGTATCACTTCACAGATTCAGATATACTCTCACCAGTTCCTTTGGTTCCTTCTCTGATCCTTCTCAACATCAAGAGTTTAGGGCTTTATAAACTAGGCACATTTTTATCTTAAGTATGGAGGAAATTAATTGTTTTGCAGTGACCCAATCTTCATTTATTTAATGAATAACTGAAGAGGAATCAAGAAAGTACTGATTGTACTAATTAGCTGCCTACTCTGCTTGATAAAAATCACATGCAAATTTAAAAACGATGATTTTGCTCTTCCAGTGCTGCTTAATCTTCTGTTTTGTAAAGCTCCTTCAACTTTTTCCTGACTCACTCTCTTTCCTTGGGTAAGGTATAAGTTTTGGGGCTTTTTAACTAATATATGAATTCTTTCACTTTAAAAAATTAGGGAATGGAGAACTCTTTCACACAGCTCATTAAAAATGAAAGCTTTTTCAGAAACCTCTTTCCACGATCTACCTTTAGCGGCTTAGACAAATCTGCAATCTGTTAGGCATGCAGAGTTCACAGCATACTTGTTTTGTGTTAGCAATCAGAATGTGCTATATGAAGCTGTCCTGATCATTTAAACTGCATGCTTCTCTTCAGTTTTTCTGCTGATTCTCTGAATGAAAAAAACAAGGCATTGGTTTGTTATCATACCCATAGTGGTTCTCAGGAGATAAAGCTTAGAGGTGGCCAAAGTCTGTGACTATTCCCTACCAAGCTGGTGCATAATCAGTGCTGGGAGATAAAGGATGTTGGAATCACTTCTGTGAAAACTCTCCTCTCTTATAAGATCAAGGATAACTCTTAAATACTACAGGAAGATGAGATGTATCAGAGGAGACTGCAACTGATAGCATCCACAAGTTTTCAGCCCCTGCTGATGCTCTATGAAAAAAGTGTCTGGACTCTGGTGAGTATCCACACCTCTCCTTGACTAAAGCAAACAAATTTCAGGGTGACTGGCCCACAGGATCAGTTATGTAGCTCAGGCAAAGAATATCGCATCAATATGTACATGAAAGAACACACAAAAAAACCATACCAAGAACTTTGGTAAACCTAGCCTGTAGTAATTGAAAAAAACATCCTAGCTACTTTTAGGGAAAATTCAAATATGGTTATTGTTTACAAAGCACAGTCATTTAATTTACAGGACTCATAAAAATGAGCAAAGCTATTGCTCGCAGTTGTGTGATATTATTCACTTAGCAGAGCTAGTCTTCTGGCCCTGGCACAGGGTAGGAATAGACATCATAATCCACAAACTTAGTTTGAAGCAGGAGCAGAAACAGGATCACATTGCACTCAGATATGCTCCAATCTCCTGTGAATGATTTGGTGAGAGAGCAGAGCTTTTCCTTATGCATCATTTAGTAGCTGCAGAGGCTTGACAGATCCACAAATCCCCATGACTCCTATTTCTTTCTGAGCAGCACTGGAAAAATAATAGAGTAGGAAAAAGCTGAATGACACCTGAACTTTGAAGGTAGCGAGAGGTTTGGAGGGGGAGAAAAAAATTTTTTTCTTTTTTTCCTCAAACATAAGAAGTGCTTTCTAGGACTGAGCAGACTTGCTTTAATTCTGGATAAGTTCTCAGCTTTTTTTTTTTTTTTTTTTTTTTTTTTTAAAGCAAGACTGTGTTATTAATAAAGCCATTGAATGTGAAGATTGGTATTACCCTTTATGGCAAAATCACAGATTTCATATATGGAAGGTATAAATGAATTATATTTGGAATGCCTGAAGAGATTACTTCAGGCAAAGCAGAAAAATTTTAGAGAGAGTATTGCAGCCTTGCCACAGTTTGTTCCTTGATTTAAATTGTAGGTTTAGCATTCTCCTTCTAAACCCTGGCTTGAACATGTTAACTTTGTGTTGTTTGTGTTTGTATGCACATGTGTGCATGCAGCTGGAGTTTCCTCACTTTCATTTTACATTCAGAGTATGGAGGCACTTGGAAGTTTTATCCCATGTTTGAAATATTCTGTGCTGTAAGGTTTGTGAAAAGATTTTATATGTGACTTTATGAACAAGGGTTCTAATGCCTTTAAAATATTCCTGCCAAATTAGGTGTGCACTGATCTGTCACACAAAAGGCCTTCATAATGTATACCAAACTGATTCTGGTACAGTCTTGTCCTATGTGACTTTTTATATCAAGGCCTCTGAAGCTCTTATAAAATCCAGCACAAAATAGATTTAAATTTCAGTTTAATCAATTATACCTTTGAAAACCCCTCTGCATGATCACATTTAGTCATCAGTCTGGATCACATTGAGCTCTCTTAATTTAGTGACACTGTTACTGTAGTCAGAATGGTCTAAGAGAATATGACAAGGTTTGTCAATAGAGGTACTTTCTCACCTTAGATGAAGTTTCATATTATAATCTCTACATTAAAGATACCTGTCAGAAGGGAACTTTGCTTTTAGTCGAAATTCAGATGTTTAAAATGTGCCTTTTAAAATGTTTGAACTAATTGTCTAGGCCCCTTTGTGATCCATGGAAGGGCTCATTCCTAGGGGAGAACTCATCAGATTTGCATTAGATGTCAGCTTCCAGCAGAGTCCTACCCTACTCTGCTTCACTCTCTTGCATCCTTCACAGGCTCTCTCTGAGCCATACCAGGGACATCACTGTCTGTAGCTTTCCCAGGCTACCAATACATGTCCCAGAGGGTGGGACACTGTGACCTTGGGCCACAGCTCTTACGCTTCACACAGCCTCTCTCAAGGCATATAATGCACTGCCACAGCAGCATCAGCTGCCGGCCAAAGGAGAGGCCTCTCCTGAAACTGGCTTCTCATGTGTGGGATCAGGACAGTCTTCAGCCCCAGCCACAAGAAGAGAGCACCTGTCACCACAGAGGGAACAGTATCACAACTGTACAGACACTTCCCTTTCTTTGAGACAACATACTGGTTTTTGATTCTATTTTGCCTGAGGGCTCCCATCTTGAATTGTCGTGAAAGTTAAGGGACAGGGATTGCCGAGTGACCCAGATTTGCACCACAGCTTGAGGCAAGTCAGGCACCCAGCGTGCCTTGGCTGGGAGCATGGTGCGTGTGTGTCATTGTAGCGCTCAGCAGGGACAGCAGCTGCCCAGTGCCACCCAGCCACTTACCTGCTCCAGGGACATACAAGTACAAAGGGGCAGCCTGCACAAAGGCCTAGGCACACTTGGGAAAGCTTCTCAGGGTCAGTTTGCTGTGCTGCCATGCATTGCAGGGGCTCTGCTACTTCCTGTGCTCCTCGCTATGCCATTGCCAATGTCAGTCCATGCCCTAGCTACAGCTGTGTCTTCCACCTCAGGCACCTGGGCCCTGCTGTTTCCATTTCAGGGTGTCTCAGACAGGCCTGGAGACAGTCTTTGCTGTTTGCTAACCACGCTGCCTTGTGTGGCTTCTAGGTGAGACTGCTTTTGACACCATGCTGTTACACATAATGTTTTTCACTGCTGCCAACAAAGGGTGTATGACACCTGCTGACTCTTGCATGCTAACTTCTTCCCCTGGGGAGAGCCTGTTCTCTCAGGTTTGCCTCTGACATCTGCCCTGTTCTCACTGACAAATCCGAGGCTGGCCTCACCATGCCTGGCAGCTCTACCCAACACTAGCAAGGTGGTTTAGGGGCATTAGGGGCTTAGCAATGCAGCTGGTGCTACAGAATGACCGAGCAGGCACACCCTCATGTGGCTTGAAGTCCCCAGTTCACTTGGGTTTTTTTGTAAAATGTTTTCTGGTTAGAGACAAGTTTGGATACTGTTCCTTATAAATTCTTACCACCGTGAAAGGTCTCGAGGTTTCTCACCAATGACCCCTTTTACACATCATGAGATACCTAATACTGAAAAATAATTTGGGGGGAATGAGACTTTGCTTCACCACAGAGATAATCAAACATCAATGAGGAATTTTATCTTTATTTCATGATGTTAGCACAATAAACTCACACAGTAGCATTGATCTGTACTTATTTAACAAAATACATTTATAGCAATTTACAAATTATTTTCCATTTGAAAACATGGCATAACATTTTATTAAACACAATACTTTATATAGAGAATTCTCATTTAAAAACATATTTTATTTTTAAGTATTTTCTTTTCTCAGTAAAGCACAGCCTAACAAAGAAATTCGTGCCTGTTAGCAAGTAAGAAAATCAGAACACTAAGAAGATGTCACCTGTCAATTTATTTGATTAATTTTAAATTAAGGTACCAGTGGAATGTAAACAAAGAGTAATTTTACAAAAGGCTCCTTATCAAATATACATGCAGAGGTCTGAGTTCCAATGTATATATTATTACATTTCTGCTCTCTAACGTAATATAATTTGATAAGCCATTATTAAAAACAGTAGCCTTTGGCACTTTGAGTAAAAAAGAATATATCAATATTTATGTATAGAACATAATTTCAATGATTACACAAGAGCTTTAAAATCTTTTCTTAAGAAATAGGAAACTTTAGGAAAAATATCACACTGCACTTGAAATAGTGCAGCAAAGTTTTAGAGTAATAAAAGCAACATATATGCCAATATATATCTGACTAAAACCAAGGAATAAAGAACAAACACTCCCACCAGGAATCCTGCTGTTTCCAAAACAGCTAAATTGCCAGAGGGAACATTTTCTAATCTTTGCTTTATTGCCATTATTCTCCATTTCAATTTTCCATTATTTCCAGGTTCATCTACTTATGTTCTTTTCCCCTGCACTTACAAACTAACAAATGATTGCATTTTATTTCCCTGCATTGATAGGCCAACAGTGTTTGTGTCTTACCCATTCCTTTAAAGCTAATCCTACCTGCTTTATCCTGTACCTAGACTAAACTAAATCCAAAGGTTTTTTTTTTCATGACAGTCCAAGTGTTTGTAATTCCTAGGAATCTTGTACAAAATTTCATATTAAATACCAAGGACTAAAGATAAATCCTTTTGAAAAGAACAAAACAAATCCTGACTTGTAAATACTAGTGTCTGAGAACTTATTTCTAAAAAAATTACATTTTTTTCCTTTTTCTCCTGGTATCTATGATTATTTTTCCCAGCTGACGTGCCTTGAAGTGTGTCTTCAATATACAGTGCCTTTAACATACACAATATGCTGCAACCCTTCTGGGTAGCTTCTTACATGTAACCTGCAGAATACTTTCTCCCAATCATCCTAAGTATGATGGGGTCATCTTGTATCAATAGCAGAAAGAGTGTGGTCATTTAGTTAAGGACTGACACTCTTTCACAGCACTGGGTGATGGGCAGGTGAAGGAAGATGGCTTGGCACAGTTGGCTTGACAGCAAGCATTCAGCTAAGCCTGGAGCACCTGTAAAACTGGGAAGTATAGATAAAGCTTTCCATTGACTTGCAAACACCATCCTCATACTTGTGAAATTACTTAGGTTTGGGGTTGGGTTTGGGATTTTGTTTTGGTTTTGAGGTTTTTTTTGGGTTTTTGTTTTGTTGTTTGGTTGGTTTTTGTTTTTTTGGTTTTTTTGGTCTGTGTTTGTGTTGTGCTGTTTATCTTCTTGAATAGGATGATTCTTCCTTCTACCTCCTACTCGGCTGGGGTAGGGTGGGCTTTTCCTTTGAGTTCTGTGGGGTAGGGCCTGTAGACAGGTTCTGACTATAGAGAATGTATCTGGTTCTCTGATACCCTAAATCAGAAGAGGACTTAGACCACAACACTTCTCTCAAGAAGCCAGAGAACAGACCTGATCAGGTACTACTCATTCAGTGAGGGGACTGCAAAGCCATTCCCATCCCCTCCTACCAAGGGAGCTGGCTGAGAGCAGTTCTCTTTCAGGTAGAAATAGGAGAGAATGAAGAGCTGCAGTGGGTGAGCAGTGTCCCTGGCTTCCTTCAAGGTTTAAGTCAGAGCCAAATGAAATGAGGCATTCCTTCTAGCATGCCCATTCTAGGACATGCCATGTGCATTTCTTTCCGAGCTTATCCTTTCAATAATTTTTGGCAATGGAGATTTTTAGCAGGCAAGTTTTTTCATTATATTCAAAGCTCCATTTAAATAATTCATGTTCTCTCAGGTGCAGAGACCTTTCATATTCTTAAGTGGCAGTGGTGGGAAAAAAATATCACGCTTAAGAAGGCTCTGGAGGGTGTCTCAAGGGAGGTGAACTGTAGTAGTGGCACAATGCAGCACTCGTTCAGTGATTCTGCAATACCAAGGCATTCCATTCTTTAAAGCGAAGCACAAATCCCCTGCGTGATGGTGGCTGGGGTGAAACTTGTGATTGTTCTTGTGGCATACTAAGCAAGTGAGGTGAATTACTGCTTCTAAGTGTGAGCTATGATATTAATTCTTGTCTCCTTGGAAGCTGGTCAGGAAAGTTGCCATTTGTTTTCATTTACTCATGGCTCACCTTTCACATTTGCACATCTTGAAGTTATTGGTGTCCTGCATTATTTGTTTAAAAACTAATAGAAAAATGGAAGGGTCGCTGAAGGACAGAATAAGAAGTTTAAAAATGTAAAATCTGAATTACTTGTAGTACTTGATAAGACCCCCTAAAAAACCTAATTTAAAACAGTTCTACAAGTTAGCCCACTAAGAAGCAGCCTCTTCATTAGTAGCACCTGTTCTTAAACAAAAGTTGAGCGGTAGCAGCAAAACTATTCAAAATAGATAGTCATTCCATTCTAATGGAATGTCACCCACACATTTTTTTGTTGCAGTAGACATCTTAAAGAACTACACAAAACCTTTGCAATCTTTGAATGTGACAGATCCACTATAACAAAGCTGTAAATATTTCCTATGCTAAATGAATGCAGCCAGCATCATCATTATAGTATTAGCAATATTACTTGTAAAGTAACTGCACATCAATATGTCATGTTTGCAGAGTCTGATAAGTATGCGATTTTTCAAAACATGTAAAGTTATCATCAGCACCATCCTGTATTAAAGATTTGGTGCAAATTCTGCAAAGGTGAATATATACCACTGATACAGCCTTTGCTGTGAAAAAGTCAGTCAATTTTGCACACAAATATAAAATAAAAAGTTGGCACATTCAGGAAATACAGTGTCTGTGTTCAAGACCATTGTTTTAATTGACATCATCACCCTCAGATAAATGTTTTGAATCTGAAGAAACAAGTTGTGTGAAAATGTTTCACATTAGTTCTGGCATTGTGCTTTTCCCCCCACCACATGCTTTTCACAGGCTCATGCACATTGCACATCAGCAATGCTGGGCTGCTGGTCAACAATTTGGCACATAAAGGTAAATATCAGCTCAAAACAAAGGGAGCAGAACCTGTGTCAAGATGTGTTTACTTTGTGGTGGTATGGACCCGCTGATATGTCTCTACTCAGTCCTTGTATGCTCTTGTGGGGGATGTGCCTTTATAGAAGATGTTTCTGGTGTTCTCTGGACTACTCCCTCTCTCAGGGATTAAAATGATGTTACCTTTTCTTCGAAGTGTTGAGTCCCGGCTAGAAGAAATGGACAGAGTCTCTGAGCCGATCTCACTTCCCTCCACTGGTGTGACTCTTATCGTAGTGATTCCATGATGGTGATGCTCAGTGTTATCTATGTTGCTTCTTTTCCTGTCACCTGACCCATAACTGTCTTTTAAGGAGTCACAGCTCTCAGAGTCTCTGTTAAGATCATTTAGCTCATATGTCTGACGAAGAGTGACTTTTTCAGGACCTTTCCATTTCCATGACCCACTTCCTTCACCTTCTGATGGCATCTGAATTACAGGTCTGTTATTTTCTGGATGGGCCTCAACTCTAACAATGCTACTTGGCTCATGCTCTGTCAAGGTTTTGTATCTGATGGCTCCTGTACAGGTCACTGTGCTTCCCTCTGAACTCTTTGGACTGCCCTGAAGCACTCCTTGCTGCTTAGACATGGCTATTACTTGCATGATTCTTGGCTGGCTATTGCTCCTGCATGCAACACTCTTCTCAGCAGCTTTCAGCCATTTAGCTCTAGCTGAACTACTTTTGGGTGATGTGTTCACGTTCTCCTGAGTTTCTTCAGGAATGTGTACTAGCTGGGATGAGCCAGGACGGGACTGAATAGAGACCCTCGGCCCGCCAGTAAGACCTGAGTTGTTACAACCTGGTACACTGCCAGGTTGGATTTTCAGGTACTGGCTAGTTGGGCCATGATGATCACCATTTACACCCACTCTGGAGGGTTCTGAGCTTGACCTCATTTCGATAGCCCTTGGTGGTGACTGGCCAGATTCAGTCTCTATTACTTGCAGGGACAACTTTCGATTTTCATTCTTGTTCTTCCACTGGGACAGCAGCTGTTTGGAACGGGCAGAATCCATTGATGCATGTATTGTTGCATTTCGTCTTGCTGGATCTTCCAATGATGGTGTGTTGACTCTTGGCAAGGTGTTGCTGAAAGTAACCATGTTTTCCTTTCCCATTGGGCTTCGTGGTGTTATTATTTCTACATCAGCATTTGCTCTCTTGAGATTGGTCAGAGACCCTGAATCTCTGTGGTTTCTATTCAGGATACCTTCTGTACGATGAGAGACAATGCCATCGCTGCTGCCACCATTTTTTCCTGGCAAGATTCTGTTGGCATCTTGACTAAGGTCTGTCAAAGACCTTAGGGGTTCTCTGTGAAAATTTGGGTGAAACACATTCTCGTCACTTGGTAAGAAGTTCCCCACAGCATACAGGCCCTGATATTTGGACAGAAGCATCAACAAGTGGTTAAGAAAGTTAAAAAAGGACACATTTTAAGGTACTTTAATTACATTCTTTTGCTTTTAAATAGTATTCAGTGACATAATTACTTCAGGTAAACTGACAGGTATGCTTACTTTCCTTTCCTCACTAGTATAGCCTTAGTCCAAATTCTGTCCTCAATCTGGTGCCTCTAACGATGTATGAAGTAGTCTCACTAGGATAACTAGGGCATATTATTCATGGCAATAAATAGTTGAGGTAAGGATTTAGTTTCCATGGGCTTTCTTCTTTTTATCAAGCAGCAGATAGAGGTTAAGAAATAATGTTTTGTTAGAAAAATAGGAAAATAGATGTTTGCAGTCTCTTAGGCAAAGCTATTTTACAACTATACTACTGTCTTCTCTGATTTACTGAATCTTGTTACTGCTTGAGTTGTTCTCTGCTGTTAGCAGATTCTGCCCTTGCTGATGCAAAATAACCATGTAATACAATATCTACATCATAGAACAATTTATCAGCTTTAAATAAATTGCCTTCCAAGCTGTGCAGAACTGTAACAAGACTCAGTTACACAACAATTTCCTAATCAGTAGACTCATTATAAAATGCTGTCATTTTAAAAGGACTCCACTGAGGGTATTCTGTGAAAGGGTCAAATACCTGACTCAATCACTTGAGTTACTCATTTTTCACACTTCTTTCAGAATTACTTGTAGTTTCACATTATTTCCCTTCCCCTTCCTCCTATTGGTCTGTAGCTTTCAGGGCAGATTTACTGAGTACTGGGTATCCAGGACAATATACTCTCTGCTGTATGATGTCATGCAACAGTATATGAACACCTATCAAAGCATACTTTGTGCATTTCAAACATAGGGACAACAGCTCCATTTAGGTAAATCTACAACAGCTGAATCATTTGAAATAATATTCTCAACAGAATCCCTTTCTGTTCACAGTGCAATCACAGAAGCTGACTTTAGTAGCTCCTGGGGTTTCTGTTATTACCCTGACTGCTGTTTCTTCTGCCACTCTGAAGGCCACTTCTCCCTGGTCACCTTAGCTGACCATCTGCAGGTGCCTCAGGTTATGTTATCACAGAAAAAAGAGGCTCTGGAAATGAACTTATTTTAGTGTTATACTAAAATTCATCATTGACTTCTTGGGGGTAAAGCCATCCCACTGGCTGTTAAGACTCTGCTGTTCACCTGCCCACACTCAAGCAGTGATATCAGCAGACGCTCTGATTGCTCCCAAGCACCTGTGTTGCTCTCTGAGCAGCCAGGGCAGCAGAATTCCTGCTGGAGACATACTGAGAGCAGCAAGCAAAAGCAAGTGCTTGATGAGCTTCCTACTGACAGATACAAACAGGCCAGACCTACATGCTTCCTTACAGGACCCTTGCCAGGCGCTCCATTTCTTTCAACCCAGTACAAAGGAAAAGCATAGGAATAACCTGATTTGACCATCCTGTTTCCCCTGCATGGTTTGTCTAAGAACTCCAAAGAATCACAAGGGTGTAATGTTGCCTTTAATTTCTTGCAGATTCAGCAATTCACTCAGCTGAGCTGCTCATGATTCAATCATTTTTTGAGATCATAAAGCTAACACTGTCAGTATCAACTCAGGTCAGCAACAAATTCCAATTAATAAAGTATTTTTCTTGTGTGATGCTTTTAAGTGTGGATTAAAAAAGATGAGTATTTTTAAGTATTTAATAAAGCACATAAGGTTAGAGCTGTTTCTGTATACAATGCCAGGTGATTATATTCCACTTTGTGCACTGTTATGGCATTTTACATTGAAATACTTGTTTGCTTTTTCCTTTTAAAGTGATTATCCCTGAGTCATCATCTTCAACACATATTGACTACATTTATAATTATGGCATGTGACCACGATGGAAAGTTTTCATAAAAGTTACCAGTACTCTTATTCCAGCCTTATCAGTTTTATTTCCTAAAACTTAACTATTATATTTACCAAATAGAGAGCAATTCCTCCTCCTATGAGAAAGCCACAGTAAACATCAACTGGATGATTCTTATACTGGGTGATACGAGTCAGACCGCATATAATTCCACAGATGATAAAGGCAAAGACCAAGAGTGGCTTAAGCAGTTTTGAGGAGTCTGTTAATGTAGAATTGAAGTACATCTTGAAAAAGAAAGAAATGAAGAAGCAGTTGAAGAAACTTAAATGTACCTAGAGGATTTAATTTCTCACATTCAATGTTTCTTTTACATATAGATCACTAGTACACAATAATATTACAAGTAATCAATTTAATTTTACTTTACAGCCCTGTTAAAATTTGCTTACTTACTGTAGAAAGATCTGAAATCACAAGGAATGGATTTCCAAAAACATAGTGTTGCTTATTGATGTCAATTAGGATAAGGATTTTATGCCTTGATACTGTTCCCAATCAGCATCTAAATGTTCTATAAATGTGACTAAGGAGCCACTGCTTGTGAAACACAGAAGCCAGATGTCATGCCAGATGAACACAATAACCTGTTCCAACAAAAGCTACTACCAGATGCTTTAGAGAGCCATTTCTCAACTGAGGGCCATAATGTCAGGGAGATCACAAAAATTAAGTGGAGGTGGTTCATCAGTATTATTCCAAATTTTGGCCTTTCTCCGGGCACAATAAATACTAGCAAGCTCCCAGTACATGCACGATACTATTATCTAATGTCATTAACTGGTCATTACTGTTGTTTTCCTCTGATTTTCACAGCATTGAGTGATGGAATTACATGTTAAACTTCAAGTAAGTCGTCACTTGTACAAACATTGTAGGCCATACCAAAGAAATGCTACAGCTCAGAAGTGCAAAATCAGCTGTGATTGCTGCAGCATGTCCCACAATTCTCTGCTAGCGACTGATGGGTTTTATTCACTTGCTTTGCAGTAACACCTTGAAGGCCTCTGGGAGTGATTGTGCCATTTCATCCATGCTGCAAATCTATGGAGGTGAAATCAAACTACATCACATGAATGTATGGCCCTTAGTGCCTCAAGTTTAAAAGCAGCGAATCAAGTGAAGACAGAAATAAAGAAAAGGCAGCATACATAAAGGTTAATTTGACTGGTAAGTTAAAATATCACTCTGTCAGACAGATAAACACTGCATTTTATATGAGGATAATATGAGGCATCAAATATACTTTAATCTTACAGTTTTTGTTGCTTCTTAACAAAGGATATGAAGCAGTTGAATCTTTTCCTTATTCTTTAACAGCTACAATAAAACCAGCTTTATTAGTAGTTTTATTTTGCTTTCAAATTGGTAGGATAAAAACATCCATCCATCCAAGATATCTGGGCAACACATAATTTTACAATATACAGCAAATTACTTTATTTTGTCTTGTATAAATGAAACTGAACAGGGTTGGTTACTCACCGAAATGTACACTGCTGCAAAAGCTGCCAGGGTGGCATGTTGAGAAGGGAATGACTTTCTGCCAAGGAAGGACACTCAAATTATACTTCTCAGTTCAAATGCACAGTGCTAGTCCTCATTGAAAAAAACCACTGGGTGGTACAGTCATTTCTACCTTACACTTCCTAAGCAATATGTGATCTATTGGTAACGTTTGTCATTGGGTGACATTTTTCTCAGAGAGAGGCAAACTGTATCTTTACTTGCTATGTCTATAGATTTTTTTTTTTTAAAGATTCAGTGCTTTTACATCATGACAGAAGCTAATGGAGCACAAAAACATGGGGAGGGTATTTGAAGAATTACTGGGCCTCTTCTTGAAGCCCAGAGCAAGGGAATAAATGAAAATATGTCCAAACTCTCTGAGACAGTATGCAATATCAGGTCTGCTCTTGAAATTGCTGAGGGCCTTCTGCTCCCATTGAAAATCTGGAGACTTGAATGATGTGGACTGGATCTTGAGTTACAAACTTCAGATATGGAAATTAAAAATGACAGCTTGGCTTCTACTTCTCTGACAAGAAAATGAGGTTTTGTGCATGCAGAAGCTACATAGAACCATCACATGAGGGTCTCTAACATTTTAATATTATTATTCTTCTAGACTCATTTCAATTCTCTACAAACAACTGAAGGAAGGTGATGTGAATGTGAAAGAGGTTTTTGCATAGTAGAAAGAAGAAAACCTGAGTTTTGATTCAGTAACACCTGTTCTACAGTGGACATCTAGATCACTGAAGCCCTAAAAAAATTCTATGACCCCTGAGCTCTAGAAATGAGTCAGATACAGTGAGGATTTCTCTCTTTACAATGGTATAGATACATAATGTACCATGCTGGATGTCTTGGTGAAGGAAGAGTATGTCTATCTTGCAGTCACAGCAGCAACTTTCACCTGTGAAAGCTCAGCTCGGGATAAATACATAAACAATCATTCAGCTTCACAGATGGGTCTTGCCACCCTAACTGGGCTCCACGTACAGCCATTCTCCTAGCAACACCTGAGTGAGCTAATTTAAAATAGCAGAGACTGAAGCACAGACCTTTAACTTCAGATAGACATTTGTTCTGCAAAGCAGCAGAGTCTGCTTTCTAAATTTCTTCCCTAGGCATTTTGCCTTGTCTGCTCTACATAATTAATTGGCAGTTAAAAATGTGCATGCAGTTCAGTGTGAATGCCTCACTGCTGACCTGAATTTGAGCCTATGGCTCAAGCAGGTTCATGTACTTCAACTCTGGCCAAGATGAAATCTGCATGATTCCTTTTGCATTTCTAAAGACAGACCTAAATTCTTCTTTGTCTTCCTTTATTTTTAACCTCTCTGAACAAATCTTTCACAAATAGTATCCCTGTGGAACAAGTTCAGGGCTGAGGACAGGGGAATAAAAACATGAAAAAAAAAAAAGGTAAATGTTTATAATAGCTAATAACTCCTTTACCCTGTGCAGGTCTTAATGAAGCATAAATCTACTTAGAGTCTCTGTGGAGCTGATATGTATACTTGATTCTATGAACTTTTCTACCATTCGCAACTCAACCTTAATTTGATGCCATTTTTATAGTATATACGGTGTGTCACAATGGTACAGTCAATTTTCTCTTTATTCTCTTTTCTATTCACATGCTTTCAGGGCACACACAGACTAAATGCACTCTCTGTACTCTCTAATGGTGTCGCTGCTTTTGTTCCTCTATTTGTTATCTTTTAATCTAAAATGAAAATAACTCCAGCTAAAAATATGTCATCTTTTTGTATGGCTCTGTATTGAAAAGGTGAACAAAGGTCTCAAAGGAAACACATCCCAAACTCCAATGACAGTGCATCACTCTGAATGCTCATGCATGAGGATGTGTAGAGGGGGAACAAGGATGAGAGAGTGCTACTGAGAGAGAGTCAGAACATCAGAGATGACAGAGGCTAGAGACCTCACTGGAGAGCTCAACAGAAGTGACTAAAAAGGCTCTTTGAAGATAATAGAGGAAAAGATGGACAATAGGAACCACTGGATATTTGGGGATGTTGCAGAAAAATGATTTCATGTAATCCGTTGGGTAATTTTGTGCTTCTCTCTATACTTTTCATACAGGAGTCTAGAGGCAAATTTCTGGAGCCAAAGTTTCTGGGAAGTACAAATAAAAAATGAAGGCCATTAGCAAACTCAGAACAAGTCCCTTCCAAACTGAAATTATTGAAGTTAAATTAACCTCCTGTACTGTAGAAGTTATACCATAATATATAGGTGACTGAAGGAAGCAGCAAGTGCTACTGAAGAACCAGTAGCAAGTGCTGCTTGCTGTGGTAAAGTTAAGACTGGCATAAGGAAATAACAACATAATAAAGGAAAAATGCAATAAAATTGAATTAAGGAAAAATTGAGGGTGGTGCCAGATTTCCAGATATATAGATTGCCAAATGTATCCTCTATGATGGAAATAACTTTGAGATATCAATATATGGTCATTTTCCTAGGGAAACAGAAACACCCAAAACCTGATTGCTTAGTCTTAATATGTTACAACTAATTTCACTGGTTTTTTGGAAGTGCTGGTATTTAAACTTAGGAGGGATTGGTCATTTTGGAATGGCTACAGGCAGTCAATTCAAAGCAACAGACATCATATTTGAGATAATGAAATGAATGAGATGTAATTGTGGAAATTTTTCTGCCTGCTCCTATCTAATCTTGTCCTGATTTCCCTGGGACACCATGCATGCATCATGCTTCACTGTCAATATCCCAGTAACAGCAAATGGTTGTGGGAAAAGAGATAAAGAACCAGTTAGAAATACCATGCAGAAAAATACATGTTTGGGAGCACACAGCTTTGCACTGTTGTGGTATTTCCTCTGAAAAAGAGATTTTTTTAAGGGCTGTTAACATAAAAACCTTAGTTAGAGAAACAGAAAAGAAACTCGTCCAACAAATCCCAAACACCTGAACAGTAATGTATGTTATACAGAGTTCTCAGACCAAGCACTTGGGAGACTTTTTCCCTGCCTGTTACAGGGAACTTACCCACACACCACTTCAAAATGCAGTAGCAGCTACACATAGTGACAATTGTATAGGAAATTGCCTCCTTGGAGGAGAGAGAACAGCTGCTAACGACTTGGAACCTGGTGCTTTGGAACCTTCCAAAGCCCACTGCTAGACTAGTATCTTTATGGAGAAAATTGAACATCACTAAAAACACATTTATGCATTCACCTTTCTTATAAAAAAACAACAAATTCATTCAGATTTTAACTAGCAAAAAATCTCGAAATTGGGACAGAAGATAAAAAATAAAATGAATACTTAAAAATGTACAGAATGAAGAATAGAACCAACCTTCCAGCATTGATAATATTGAGATCAGCTCCTGAGCAAATATCTTCTACCACATATGAATTCTCTGAGCAAGATACATTTAAGGATGTATAGTTAGGCTTGCAAACAGTCAGGAAATATGGTGCCTGATATCCTGTTGATAGCTGTATAATATCAGTAACAAGAGCAGTTGCACAAAGACCAAACACATGAACACCTAGGAAAGAAATCAACAGAGCTTGTTAACTTCAGTGTATGCACTAATTAAGTTGATTAATTGTGCAAACTACATTCAACACAACTCTGGTGGCTTTTGTTATTGGACTTGAGAGAATTTAAATGCAGAATAAGAGGTATGTATTTGTGAAAGCTTATTGCTAAGTTGAATACTTTAATATAAAAAATTAAGATACTTCATGCTTGTTTTCTTCCTGTTGATACTTGAAGTTTTATTTTAATGGTTTGATGTCCTCCAACATCTTTTCATAAAAGGGAGCTACACTGGATCTTCCTCAGTTTGGAAAGAAGTTTTCTGAATTGACTAAAGAGTAGCCAACTATTTGAGGAGAGCATATGTACTTATCCAGTCCTTGGACTTTCCCACTGGAAGTAGTATGGACATTAGATCATTGCTCTGAAGACCTGTTCTCTTTTTGCCACTGCAGAATCACCAGCTGGTGATAACTTTGGCCACCTTCATGCCTCTGATGTTTCTTGAGTATTGTGTCCTTGCCACTAACCCAAATATTTAAGTCTATTTCATAAGGGATCAATGTTTCAGACTGATTAATAATGCCAAATTCACAAGGCAATTGAAGTAAGGCAATTGCTTTACTGAACATTTTCAACTGCTCTTCTCCTAAAGATTTATCTATAATAATAATAATTCCCTACTTTAATTCATGGAGATGAATTTATTTTTCATCCTAAAATTGAAAGAATGTTGAAGACTTTAAAATATGAAAAAACCTTCAAATTTAGAGTGTGAATTTGGGATGAAATTCATGTGTCTTTGAGCTTGTTTTTTTGGTGATGGAATACCAAACAGGAGAAGAAGTGTCAAACCTACTGAGAGTTTCTGACAAGTTTTCACTGTCATGCTGAATACTGTGACAGGTGGGTTGAATCCTTATGATGCACTGAAGACAGGCAGGAGAAGCTATACACTGAAATCATTAAAAGGCAGCCAGCTCAAGGTGGGCAGGGAAGGAAAAACAAATCACTCTTTTAGAAATATTGGCAATAGTGCAGGAAAAGAAAGGGAAAACGGAGAGTGCAGATGCTGCATTACTGACTATGGGGCTGCTCTGTTGCAGTCTGAGTTTCTTCTCACGTTTTCTAGCAGAAGATCTATGTTATGCTCTGCACTGTTCTGAAAGGCTGTTTCAGAGAAGCAAACCTGCTTGGTGAAAACTGAATGGATGTGGAAAAGTTCTTTTATGTGAGTAACAGTTGAAACCCACCAACAAATCTGACAGCTCTTCTAAGAAAAGAATTGAAGTTGCATCCTCCTGCATTAATATTGGCCTCTGTTCCAATCCCATTTCTTCTTTTGGACAGGCAACAGTAGAGAATTCCTTCTCCTATCATTATCTGCAATGACAAAGGAGCCATTAAATTGAATGTAGCACTTACTCAGAAGATCCTGACTAAATTTAAAGGGCCGTAATATAACTGTAACATAACCAATGTCATGCACTGACATTCACTCAACATTACAAGATTTGTATCAATATGTTAACATAAAGTAATGCAACTTAGCCTGAATGAGGGCAGGCAAGAAGGTGGCCCTGCAATTAAATGCAAATGGCATACACTATACAGTGCCCAGTGGTATCCAGGCCTTGATCTAGAGCTGAAACCTGATGTTTCTACAATAAAAAAGCAGTAATTATAAAATATCATCTCTAAAATAATCCAGAGCCGCTGCAATATCTCAGTGCTCCTGAAGTGGTTTTAGCATTCAGTCTTGGCCACAAGCCTAGCAATCCCGAGCACCATCTAGTTATGTGACAGCCTGCTCTTCTGTATTTGTTTAATTTGGCTTGGGTTTTAACCAGACCCACAGCAGCAGAAAAAGTTCAGTCCTTATGGTCCCTCGCAACACACCAAGCAAAACAGATTATATCCAAAGCCCTAGACAACGGTTTATAAAAGGAAGAATACAAGTTAAAAATGGTGTCACTTGCTGGATAATCTAGACATATTTATATATTTGCAGTCTCAGATTTTATTGTTATCCATGTTCAATAGTACAACTATTTGGAATTCTGTACAGGGTTTGTACAGAGTTCAGAGTAAGGGTTGGATTGAAATATTGTAATTAATGAGGCAGTTCTGACCAGCAAAAGAAGATTCACTTTGTCTATCCACATTGAAAACTAATCCATGCAATGCACAAAGCTTATAGTGCAATGAGATGCCAAAGCATCTGAATTATGCTGAATCTGCTGTAATTACCAGTGATGTTTGTCTATACTAACACCTCCACCCTGGGAAAAGGGAGGTAAAATGGAAAAGCTTAGTCTAACTCTTTATTAGCTAAAGTTTTAATAAATTGAAATTTCTTGGCCAGGAAGATCGAAGTAGTGAAGGTTCTCTTATGACATGGGAAAGCCAGTGGTAAGGGTTATTTAAGGAATTCTAATTAGCTGAGAACTGTGGCCACTACTATCTGTCTATGTTTGATCAATTTACTACTGAAGCTTCCCAGAGAAACCAGTAGTATTCCAAACTTCAAACTCAGAAAAACTTTTAACAGTCTGTAGCCAAGTTCTGGGAAATGTCTTGTACAGGGAAAACACCAGGATTAGCTCGTGTGATAGAGCAAAAAACCAACGAGGCCTATGTCAAGGAAAATTCAGAGGCTGGAATTTCCACAGAAAAAAACTCCCAGAGTAGAATGGGCAGTAGGACCGAAACTTCCAGCAGTGAATTTCTCTCCCTGAGAATTGATTTCCCAAATCAATGTGATCTAATGTCCTAGTGATCTCTCTTGGGAAAGACATTGTTACCTCTAAGCAGGTTTTTAGTCAGTGGCTGGTAAGAGTTTGAACCTTCACTGATACAATTAAATCACTGGTCCTAACATTTCTGGATGAATAACTAGAGAAAAAATCTATCAGAGGATCAGATTCAGAGTCCTTTGAAGCAAATGGAAGTCATGCTGCAATTCAGGTGTATCTATGTTCCAGACATAAAATATCTATCTTGATAACTTCTTCCGATCCAGGTGTTCCACACTGAAGTCACCTGCTGGTTTTGAATACATATTCAAAATTTCATCTATGCCACAAGCTATAAGACATATGTCAGTAATACAGGTAGTTATTTTCTGTAACCCTTCAGGGCTACAGCACAGACCTATTTAAATGCATTTGCTACTCACTAATAATGAGAAAAAAAGCCCAAAGAGAAAAACCGAAACACAAAGCCCCAAAGCCAAACAGATCCTTCTGTAATAATGGCTTGGGAAAATAAATCATAAAATGTTAGGGTTTTTTGGTATAAAAAATTACCCTAAAGTGAACAGATTTATATATGTTCTCAATTCTTGGGAAAATTATTACACTGACAGAAATAATATAGAAAAAAATTCCTACTCTAATATTTATATAAGGTTTTAAAGAGGGATTGACACTGGAATTTGCTTGTCTTCTTCCTCATGCACAATTTTTCTTTCTTCTTCTTATACACTCCTTGGTAATATTTAAAATGTGGCTTAATCACACCTGTATTTTATTGAGTCTTGATGACCTTCTGCCTCATACTGCAGCCAGGACCTGAAGTGTGGACAGAGGCTGGGATACACAACATTACTGGAGATCCTCAATTCCTCACATAGCTCATGCTTTCTTTTCTATGCTTTACAGGTTTTAGCAAGTGTGTAATTAATTGAAATGTTTATGAAAACTAACTTACAAAATGCTAAACTCTACAATATGACAATGGCACAATTGTAATCTTTTTACACTGACCCTCACTGATGTATTTTTCCAAACAAAAAGGGAAGGATTAGACAAAAATGCCCCCTAGTTCTTGCCTTCCAAAGCGGTATTAGATAATAAGGAGCCAATGCCTTTGGTGCTGTTTGTGAAGAAGGTTGTGTATTCTGCACTCTCACTGCTCAGTCTCTAACACAAGCACCACATTCATGCTCACACCAATATAAATGAACTACACCTTCCTAAGGCTTGCAGCTTTTAGACAGTTGCACTTTGAAGATTTGGGATTTACTTTCTTTATCAAACTTTCCTTTTTATAGGCATGCTCAAGTGTGGGTTTGAGTGTTCCTCACTTGCTTCTGTTTAATTTTCTGTACTGCTGGTAGAATGATTCAAGCAAGAGTAACATTTTCTATTACAAAATTTCATGCAATGCTGAAGTAATTGAGCTATAATCAAAGACCTTAACAAATACTATATAAAGAGATATATATATAAATCTTTTATCCTGATTTAAGGTGTTTGATTTTACCTATGCTTAGCATAAACTCTCTGAAGCAAAAGCCAGGTTTTATCACCTACTGTGGCCCAAGTGAACCTAGACAGATTCCTTCTATAGCTATTTCAGAAAAGTCCAGTTTGTTGTTAGCAGAAACACTTAAGAAACCCAGCCAAACCCCAGTACCAACGTTTTGCTTTTATCACAGTCTTTGGTGTTTGCAACAATCAGCTGCACCAGGATCACTGAGAGTCCTATCTCCCAGTTCCTAAATGTACAATTTTTAGCCTGCTTGATGTGCAAAATCCTTCCAAAAATGGTTTCTAAAGCAATGAAAATTAAATGCAGGAAGAACTGTTCAGTTGAAAAAAAAAAAAAAGATAAATAAAGAAAAGACATTCTGGAAAGCAAAGAGAGAACAGCACTTGATAATTTTTATACAGGCATCACATTTTATAGATTTCGTAACTGTAAATTGGATAGTATTATAAAATAAATTAACCGGTTGAAGTTAAGGGAATTAAGAGGAGCTGGGAGCAGATATATTTGCAGCTGGCCTTCAAGAAGTGCCTAATTGAGATGCATAGTCATTGCTGTCAGGGGGGAGAAGAGATCCTTTCAAAAGGTTGGTCATGTTTTTTAGGTGCATACAATCACCCACTCAAGGTGAATCTCTTTCTCCATTTGCCAGACAGGACTCGTGTGAGAATAAGACTCCTATCTGAACTGCTAAAACCAGACAAATGAATTCTCTCCTTTATATATATATATGAGACAATTTCTACTTTTCTTTTCTGTAAAATAGTGACCCAACTGCTTATTCTGATGGGATATTTCTGTTCTGTTGAAATCATCTCCTCCCTTTGAGTGAATGATTAAACCAGCCCACTTTTGCCTGCTCTTAATGACTAACTTGCAGTTTAGAGGTGTTTCAGAGCTATTTGAGAAAATGTAATTGACAAGATTGATACACCTTCTCTCTGAATAAAGTTAGTTCTAACAAAAGTGGCAAGTTCAGGGCTGTGAAAGGCTTGCATTTCAAAAAAAATCTTGCATTTTTGATGTATCTGAGAGTATGGAGATGCTCTGTCTCTAAAAGTTCAAATATTTGTACAGCATAACAGAATGATTCAAGCTATTCTCATACAACTGTAGATGCTGTTTCTTAACATTAATGCCCACCATCAAGACAGTGAGAGTAGATAAAGTGCTACAGGGAATATTTTAAGAAGTATATCTCCTTTTGTTACAGAAGAATGAAATGTGAATTTAAAGTCCGAAGGAAACTAGCCTGGATGATCCTCTACTGAAACCAAAGGAGCTATTTTCTTTATGCCAACTGAAACTCTGTTCAAAATCTTTATTAAGTCACAGTAGCACTTCAAACTTACCGTAATTGATGGTCCAGCAAAAACCAGACTAAGCAACATCAAGAAGGGAACAGACTCTTGTGTAGGGTCAATGTATGGCATACTCAGACTCTTGTCATAGCAATTAAATCCAGAATGAACTGGCTTGAAGACATCAGTAAGTTCAAGAAAATAGAGGCTAACAACGGAAGATGCCAATATGGGCAACTAGAAGAGAAGAAATCAACAAATTACTGTTTGGAAATGGAATAGCAATGCTTTTGCAAAGACAACACAGTCTGTTAATAAATCTCTTTGATGTTTGCTGTTTATATCTCACTGCTCCTTGTCATGCGTATTTTACTATCTCTAAATAATTAATTCTCTAGAGATACAATACTGTTCAGTTGATATCAATAATCCTGCTGTCTACCAAGCTAGTCAAAACACCCAGCCCAATCTTCAGCACACATAATTTAGCCTTTTCATCTATGAATCATTAATAGAAAAACTTTGATTAAATTTTTTTTTTTAAGGAAAGTATCAGGATTGCAGTCTCCCATGTGGGGCCTCAGCGCTCTGCTGTTCATCAATCACCCTTTTTGGTCCTTTAGCAACTCTCTGTCATGTATTACTGTCTTTACATCAAAGCCATTTTGCATTAAGTTTCAAAGTAATAGTTAATGAAAACCAGTATCTAGCCCTTCCCTAGAATCTAAATACGTGATAATGCACATGCATTTTGAAATTCTATCAAAAAAGCAATTAACTTTAGCCAGGCTCAGTCTGTTTAGAACCTTGATGACTATGGTTCACAATTCTTTTATCCTCTAGCTACTTAGTTATCTAATCCTTCGCAATTACTTCCACTAATTTGTTAAGAGCAGAGTTGGCCCTTCTGGGAACCCAAATTCACCTCTGCTCACCACCAGCTCCTGAAAGCACAAGATCAACCAGTAAATATCTGTGGAAGGAAGTAATTTAAGAGAAAATATAGCAAAAAGGCATTTTAAAGCTATTGGTTTATAAATGAACAAAGAGAGCAGCCCTGCCCTCAGGATGGGCATTGGGGCATTCAGAGGTGACCAGCAGGATGTGATTATTCTCTGCATTCTCCTTAGTAAATGCTCAGAAACACTTTTTGTTTGTTATTTTCCAGAGTCCTCCATGAACAAGGCAATATTAGAACAACTTCCTGCTCCTTCACAGAGATGCAAAGAGTCCCTCCTGGTGTCTGTACTGCAGTGAAGGTACCTATGGTTAATAGCACCTGAGATTATGAGCAACAGCAATTGTCCTAAAAGAATTTTAAGCATACTTAAATGATATTATTCTTGCAATGTTCAGTTCCCATTTACAAAAACAACTGATTGTTTAAAATCAATTTCATTCATCCCATTCTACAATGCAGTATAAAAGCAGAGGTAAAATGGGATCCAAATATACTTTGGGAAAATGATGAATAAAATCTGCTCTACATGGCAGAAGGACAATGGTTTCTTGCATTAACAGGCAATTTTCTGATTTTTAAGCATCGAGCTTATAAAATTCAGGCTTTTTGTGCATAAAATGTACTTCTGGATGATTAAAGAATGAGGGTTCTAGCTAAATTTAATCAAAAGATCTTTTAATATGATTTCTTGTTTAAAAAGAACAGCTTATCTTTGATGTGCTGATTTGAAGAGGGTGAGTTGTGTCTTCAAAGTGTTCCAAGCAAAAGCTGAAGAGGGTGGTGAATGGAAGAATGTCGCTTGTCTGGTTATATCTGTGTTCAAGTTGATTGCATTGTAATGTCACATACTATGGAGGCTGTGATTGTGTAGAAAGGGAGAAAATGTGGATTGGCATCCTTAAGTGCTGTGAGCACTACAGAAATAAGATCAGGCATCTAGGAAGTTTGCTTCAGTAAATAGTGTGCATATATATATACAAATATATCCAAAATACATCCATATCTGCACTCACATAATATACCATACATACATATTATGTACAGCATATAACATACATAATACGTGAATAGATAATATATAACTATTATATAATCAGACATAAAAATGTATGGAATGATTACATACAGTGTCACTAAATTGAGTCCTGCTTCTTGCCCATCACAGGAAGAAGTCCAGTTCTTTAGCTGGATGCATTATATAAATATACACATATATATAATCCTCACTTCATGCTGGATGCAGCCTGATTGAGCATAATGCAAGCCTGCATGATTAGTCAGCATGGGCTAGACTGCTCCCAGTCATTACATAGATGTGCAGAATGAAGGAGGACTTCCCTGAAGTCTTCTTACTCTGGGAATAATTTAGATTGTTGTGGAATTGGGTGCCCTTCTCTCAACACCTGCCTGCACAGAGACTATGCTGATCAGGATGAGGGACGTTTGGAATCAAAGGCTGCCACAGTGCACCCTGGTGTGCAAGGAGCTTGTACCACCTCTGTGCTGCTTTCTAGGATGCTGAAATTCTGCACAGCATTTGAGCTCTCAACTTCCTTTCTGCACAACATTGAGCTTTTGAATCATTTACAACATCGAGCTTTTGAATCATTTACAACATCTTTTATTATTAACTATTTGAAAGTCATACTTAATGAGTTAGTCAGAATCCATGTGCCATTGGAAAAAGCATCTTACAACAGGACACAAACTTATTCCAGTGAGCTAAATGGACAAAACAGGCAGATGCCTACTTCCCTTCTTTTGAGAAATTATGCCTTTTTATCAAGATGTCCCCAAAAGTTAATTTCCCAGAACGGAAACACAGACCCACTCATGGAACAGCTTTCATTCAGAGTTTAATCTTCAGCATTTTTCCATTTCTCCAATATCAGGAAGGGAAAGTCTCTCCTTGAACATAGTTCATTGCTTATTACCCACAAGTCAAACTCTCCTTGGATCATAGTATTTTTAGGCAGGCAACTGTTTTGAATGGCAGTATTCAACTATCAAAAATAGGCAATATTTGAAGTGGTATTTTATTGTGAAAAACTAAAATAAAAGGTAGTGAATAATTTTTTTCTTTAAACTACTGTAGGTAAGCTGTAGCTCTATTATTAATTTAAAAATCAAGGAATTTTAAGAATTGCATTTTACTGTCTTATGACTTCAGTACAGGACTCCCATGTTATTTCTGACTGTAATTATCCATTCTGCTAAAGAAAATACATAATTCTAAAGGATTATGAATCTCTTATATATCTGCTTACAATACTAATGAATAGGTTTGTAGTCAATTTGCTGTATACAGTATGTCAAATCCCAAAGGACATTTTTCTTCCTATCTTTTTAAAAATATAAATATAAAATGTGTCTTCTAAAAGTCTAACATTTCTAAAAAAGAAAAGGCAAATGTTTCTAGTATCTTCTAAACAATATAACTGGCTATTTAATATATGAATATTTATGGAGTGTTCTGCTTAAGGCAGCAGCATTTCTGTAATTATAGACTTCGGCGCCCAACACCTTGAAAATGTCAAATATAATTAGATGGTAGAATGTGTATTGTTTTAATTACAAAATGGAATAGGAATTTTCCTGTGCCTAATTAGAATAATAAAACCCCCAACGTCAATTCTTGACTAATCTTGACTAATAAGTCTTTATACTCTTACTTCCTTGGCTGGATAATGGAGTAAGATCCCTGTTTACCTTGTAATTTAGACCTGTAAATGTAAAGTTTGACCCAAATGGTCAGACCCTGTTTAGCTTTAAGTCAGAAGGATAACCAGCATAGCTACTGAAAAAGTTTAATTTGTAGTCTATTTATTTTTTAAAAAGAGATTTTTCATCTTTTTCCTCCTTGCTATTTTCTTCAACTGTAAGTTAAAAGCCTTCATCAGAACTTTGCTATTAATAATAATTAATGTTATTAATATTTTAAAAGCTTTTGCTGCATTGAGTGAGGAATTGTCTGAGCATCAGAAAAGATGTTCTCTGTTCCCAAGAGTTCAACAAGGATGCAAATATCCAGAGATCTTTTAAGGAAAAAGTCTCCTGTGTGTTACATAGTGCAGGACAAACCAAAGCAGCATTCAGCAGCACAACAACTTCTCTGAACTGATGGGCCACGTAACAAATATTCCTTCTGGCCAAGAGCCACAGGACAGCTATCACAATGACAGATCACAGAGAACTGAAAGAAGAAATGGCTGGAAGAGTTCAGAGGTGGGGGATAACAGTTCTCCAGGCTGTTCATCTCTCTTCTGTGGGACACTCTGTGCTTGCTCTAGAAGTCATTTTAGGGTGCTCCTGGTTTACTCATGAGGATTAAGACTGTTCAGGTTGCACAGTGCAAGCACAATTTGCTATAGGTCATATGATACAGCCTATGCACCGAAGCCATGCTGGTCCTGCCCAAAGCTCAGAAGTTGGTTACTGCTTAACTACAAGAGCCCAAACTTGCTGGGGCACCCCCAGGTACAGGGAAATGCTTCTGTTAAAACTTGCCTATGATTAGTTTTCCATGGCTTTGAAAGTATGAAACAAGGAACCTGTAGAGCTGTAGCCCACTAAATACAGTATCATCATTCCTACTAACAAGCTACAGATTTTGTACCGAGTTTGCAAGGACTCAGGACTGAGGTTTGTCAAACATGCTTTGTCCTTAAACCTTAGAAATCAGGCTATGGCTAATATTTTTTACTTTCAAGTCTTTGTATGGTACATTTCTGCATGGTTTTTATATTTATATCTAGCAGTAACAAGTAGTTTAGTATAAATCGAGCTGTAGTGTAGTGCATCCCAAATCCTTTCTCAGGAGCAGTATAATGTTGATGGTGATTCTTCCTCACTTTAAGAACTACTTTTTATATTTGCTAATGCATTTTTACATCTGTCTTTTCACATTACATCCTGATTTACTATATGTGGCATGGTTCACATATGCTGGATGCCTGATGTGTTGCCCTTTAATCAGTTTTGCCAATTGCAGCTCTGCATTTCTTTATCTGACCATTAGGTCAGTTGTTTCTAACCTTGAGGACTCCAGTATCAGTCTATGCCCCATCTCTTACCCTACACCTGCAACTCCACCCCATTGCACTCTCTGTAAGGCAGGAATACAGGTCTGGTACGGCAGCAGAGGTCTTGCAAATGGGTCAGTGGAAGATCAAGGCTTAGTAGGGAAGTCTTACTGGTGTGAATAGAACCTGGGAATCCCTGGCTTCTGTAAATTCTCTAAAATTGCATATTGCTGGTTTTATATTTTACTGTCATATTCGTCAGCACTTAACTAAGCAAAAAGTCCCTATTTAACTTCAGGAAAATAACATCTTAAAATTCGTGGGCTTTGTGAGAATTCAGCCATGCAATGTCACGCGCTCAGATGTCTGAACCTGTTTTGTAGATTGCAGTTATGTGACTTTTGCTTTGCTAAAATGCAGTGCATGGGTGTTCTCTCTTATCGTAAACTCATGTCCAGATCCTGTGGTGATTGTATCCTCTGTCTTGTATAAAAGGTGGGCAGAAAAGAGAGAAGCAGCATGGATGTAGCTTTCAGAGGAAGTCAAGACATGATTTGCCAGATGCAGACTAAAGATGTGATGATTAGCCCACCTGTCAAGAGTTCTGGGATGCCTGACACACTCTTTGGATATTTTATATTCTGTAATATTTTTAGACTTGGATGGCCGGGAACGTCTCAGATTCTTCGGTTGTTCTGCAGCCCTTCCACATCAAGCAAGGAGTTCCTGAGTATGGGAGCTGCCTCCTGATGTTTCTCTTATTTTCTGGGAATTGGGTAATCTTTGTAATCAATCAAGTAAATAAACAAGACTGCCTCAAAGAGATAGCAAATGAATGCCTTTGGTTTCCCAGCATGGAAAAAATACCAGTCAAGTCTTTGGGAGAAGGATGGTCTAATTAATAACTATGTTTAGTTCCCATAGCAAGGCTGTGGCATTGTGGAAGATTCTATTAAATTTATCATAAATGTCAATCCTTGTGCCAAAGAATTCATGGTCTAAATGACAAGGCACAACAGATGGATGAGACAAGAAAGTCTGTGGTGGGTTGGAGGAGACAAGGTATTCCTTAGCCAACTAATAACAGCAACTGCAGCTTTCAGCCACCCTGGCTGTTGTCCTGTTGTACTTTGCTGTGAGATTCACAATGGATGGGAGGAGAGAATGGAATGAGGACAGGTTTATCTTATCCTGACAGGGGTGAATACTGAGGTCATTACTGTGATTGAACACCTCCCCGAATAGATCAGTATTAAGAAATGGCATCAGCCAAATTCTGCCATTTTCTCATTTTTGAGGACCCATGACTCTCTGAAGAGAAAGTATGACACATGGGATGCCTGTAGAGCAAGGGACTGGCTTAACAGAAAAGTGAGATTTTTAGATTTATTTTTATGTTCTAAACCTAATTCTTAAATGCCTCACGCTTATAAAAGAAGGTATTCAGTCTTTTCAAAAGTTTAAGGCTTCCATCTGTATAAAGGCTTTTTGCTTTTCTGTCTGAACTTGAGTTTCTGCTGCTCCTTGTCCCTTTTTGGACACAGGTTTCATCTGGCCCGAAGCTATAAGGAATTAGTCTTTTCTCTAAAGTACTTATACTTCACCCTTGTCTAACTTTTGTGGAATTTATGTGCAGGTACATGATATAATGGTCTTTCTTCTCCTAGACCTAACATTAAGTTGAATTTCATATCCCAGATGTCTTTGAAATCTATTATAATTACAATTTTGGAAAATTAAGTTATCTATATTTCCAGCATTGATTTTAGAATTTAACTTAATTGTTTTGTGACTGCCAGTTACAGTCTAGCTTTAGAAATACAACAGCTATCTTCATGCAACTCTTCAAATGTTTTATCTCTTACCAAATCTCCATAGAAAGGTCTCAGTATTTGTAAGACCAAACACAAAGCTGATATAGCAGTGATGCAATTCTTATTTATTTCAGAAATCTCAGTCATGCTAAAAGTGCTTTTTTCTTTTTCTCTTTTTTTATAAATGTACGTGAAGCAGCAATTACACAGGGAGAAACCAACAAAATAAAAATTATTTAACAAAAATATTTTTGGGGAGGAATAATATATAAATACTTCACAAATACTTCTATATTATACATTATATATAATATTAAGTATGTGTTTAAATGGAAAGTAAATTCTTAGGCAGAAATTTAAAACACAAAAATTACCAGTAATGCATTTTTTTCAGTGTGACTCCAGATGTAATTGATGACTCCTTATCTTAATTATTATTGTTTAATTACATCAATTATAATTATAATCAATTAATAATAGATTGTTATAATTAATTAATAACTACACACGATGAGATTTAGGATATTGTGCATACTGTTGATGCAAAATTTATTTTATGCTCCTGCTGCAAGGTTAAGGTAAATCAAGAACAGCAGTACTTTAACAAAAGGCAGTTGTTTTCAGGTCAGTGTAACCAAATTTCAGTTAGAAGTTCTTCCAAAAACTCTAAGGGACAAAGCTACCAGTCCCTACACAATGCCACAATTTATTGTACTCTCTAAAACATGCTGATTTCCATACATACAAAAAAAAGTTTAATCCCGTGGGTGCCAGCCCTTCTCAGTGGCTTCTTCCCATGCTGTTTAGCCACTTCTGAACTCCCTACAAATGGAACTTTTAAGAGACAGGATCATCAGACAAGATACTGTGTTTGTTATAGCTCAGCTCCTGTGCAGTAAGGTTCCACAATATGCTGGTTTTTATTAACTTTGGCTCTAGAGTAATAGACTTTAAACAACTATAAAAAGACTTTTAACAACTATAAAAGATCACAGATGGTAGGATTATAAATTTTTGAAAGAGGCAGTAATTTGGGAAAATGTATCTCCATTAATTTCTAACATATGCAGGCCTTCTTTTACTACTGGAAGTATTAGGTCAAGAAGATGTTGCTGGACTAAAAAGAAAGTAGGGCCTTCTTTCACTGAGACCACTCAAACTCTACACTTGCCAAGCACATAGCCAAAAGCAGAAGGACATCCAGCTTGTGGCATTTGCATTTGTTTTCCAAAGACAGCCTTTGCACAGGAGTGACACCTCCCTTTTCATTCCCCTTTTCAGGTCCTTTCCTGCAAAGAGCTGGTAGTGTTTAGGCTGTACAGCTCTTCCGTAAGCACAGAAGTGAAAGGGAGGATGCAACACTGATGACTTGGCCAATGAACTATACAGCTGCTCTGAATGCATAGCAGCCTCCTCTGGTCTCGGATAGCCCCCTAATATTTTGGGGATATTGGTCTCTAATGCACCTTTATAAACAAATCTGACATCTATCCTCTGAGAGTCAGCCACATGACTAGGTCAGCTCAATGAGAGTGAGCTAAATGTATTTCTCCTTTTCCTCCTCTGACACGTGGTTGACTCTTTGAGAGAAAAAGAAATGTATTTGGAAAATATTATGCTACTTTGACAGTATGGGGATAATTTCATCTTCTGCCACTGGAGATATTTGTTGTGTGTAGCCCCCAGTTAATTTCAGTGTAACAGAAAAGCAATCTAGAGAGGAAGATGACTAGACTGTGCCTCCAAGGCACAGCATTATAGTTTAATTCTTACATTAGATCCAAACATCCTGCTCTTAGGAGGAAAGATTTAGTCCTACAGCCTATTATCTCCCTTATTCTAATCACCGCACTACCCTGGCTTTTTGTGTCTTTTGCAGTCACACCTACACATGACTTGCAGGTCACCATAATTTAAATGTTGTGGGTCGTGCATGGCTGAACAGCTGAAAAGCATTCCAGATGTGACTGAGAAGTGCTACTGAGTATCAAACAACATTTCAAGCCCAGCTCTCTCAGTGTACATTAGAAACATAAGGAAGTAAAGCATCTGTTACTGAGACACAGTGGCTGTTCTCCAGGTGCAGTTATTTCAAGGGGGTCTCATGACCTCCTGAGTTCTGAAGCCTGGAGTTCTACAATGGTAACAGGTCTTTGTGCTTTTTGCTGGTGAAAATTCCAACTCCTTTGGGGAACAAGAAAAATAAGTGGTCTTTCAGTACTGAAAGAAGTGTTTCCAAACTGATTAAGGCCTGGCTGAACTCTGGAAAATGTAGAAAAAGCAGCTTTATCCATATGCATTCATAATACAGAAGACAACGTAGGGAAGAAAATTTAACTGCACAAGGGAGAGTATCTAAAATATCTCCAATTTTATTCCCTGGAAGTTACACAACCAACAGATGAAGGCTGTGCTACAGCAACACAATTTAGCTGGAGAATAAATGCATCAAGTCATGCAGATTGACAACACCTTGACCTTTTGCATTCCCACCTATTAGGCACTGGATGAAGCAATAATGCCACTGAAGTCAAAGGCAAAATTTATGCGACTTCCATGAGAGCAGGACTGAAACCAAGAATTTTTCAAGTGGGATAGCAGAAGTAAAGACAGTCTTTTTCCTTCACCAAGAAGAAAGATGTCTGTCTGTCCTGCCTCCAAAGTGTGACCATTCTGCTAGGAATAGAAACTATGTAACTCTGGATGTTTTCCAGATTCACATTAAACTTCAAGACATCAATATTACTTCTATGTGAATATATGATATACTCTGAATATGCTGAAAACAAAGTCAGCTAATAAAAACCAGAGCTATAAAAATAGCTCTCCCAGAGGCATGTAGACTTTTCAACATGAAAAGTAATTCCCACTAGGCCATAGGGACTATGAATTTTCATGGAACGTGTTGTCTTTCTCAGCTATGCAAATGAAATTCAGATAACCAATACAGTCTACAGCACCCTAAAATGCCATAAGCATAATTAGGAATAAAACAGGCCTAACTGCCTGACGGGGATGATTACCATGTCCTTCAGGTAAGTGTGCACAAGGCAATCTAAAATTATTCAGCTCTCGGGAGTGTGTGCTAATCAGAGGTTCTGCTAAGCAGAACTATTACCAGTCCTTTAAAATAACCTCTCAAACATTCTTATGAGACACAGCGTAAGTCATCAAGTTATTTTATTTTATGAATCATGGAACTTGAAAACATGTAACTGAAAATGTGTTGAGATTTACTTCATGTTTATTTGCCTCTAGTGCTTTTAGAGAATGACCCATGCATTTTTCAGAAGCCATCTCTTAGTTTTCTTTCTTTCACGTTTCTGTGTCTTTCAAGGCTTTAGCCTGATTCTCCTTTTGCTTTTCCTGTGTAAATGAAGAATGACTCTAACGATCTTAAGAGGAGCACATTAGTTTTATGTTTTAACTCTTTTGTTGGAAAAACCTGCTAGTTTGAATTATCCATCAGTTCATAGAATATGTCCTGAGTTGGAAGGGACCTACAAGGACCACTGAAGTCCAATTCCTGGTCCTGCACAGGACCATCTCCAAGAATCCCACCATGTGCCTGACACTGCTGTCCAAACACTTTTTGAACTCTGTGAGGCTTGGTGCTGTGACTACTTTCCTGGGTAGCCTCTGCCAGTGCTCAGCCCCTCTCTGGGTGGAGAACCTTTACCTAATATCCAACCTAAACCCCCCCTGACACCATGTCCTGCCATTCCCTTGGCTGTCACTTGTCACCAGAGAGAAGAGATTGGTACCTGCCCCTCATCTTTTCCCTTGTGAGGAAGCTGTAGACAGCTCTGAGGTCTCACCTCAGTCTTTTTTTCTCCAGAGCAGTTGGCCTGCCCACATTCTATGTCATCATATTTTATCCAAGCCTGAAAGTCACTGTGACTAAACACATTTGTTTACTGGAGTTAGTCCCATTCATAACACATTCTTAAGGGTCTTAACAGTTGAAACCCCTTAGTGTCAGCACTGTATTTGCATGCTGCTGTTTCTGAAGTTCTGCATGCCTGCATTATATTGGTTGTTACATGTATTATTTCACTCATTTCACTCTTCAAAATATATTTTATTTTTATAACATAAACACATCCCTTTCCTACCATGTTGAAAAAAATTTTGACTTTGAACTCAACACCTTTTTTTCCAAGTCTAGCATTCAAGAGCAAAAAAAAAAGAAAGAAAGCACATTTTTAGAAATGTATTTTCTAAACAATATGCTTTTCCTTGGGCCTAGACCTCCTAGATAGGTCTTGCTGGAAAGTGATGTCAGCAAGCCCTACTTTTCTTCTTTGATGGTGGAAACTTAATGGACTGTGGGTTTTTTCGTTGCAATTCAGAGTGGGAAGGGACTGTCTGCTATCTCTGAACAGGAGAGAAAATATAAAAGTGAATGAGTGCCAAAAGGAAAAAAAAATATAAGAATTGACAGCATTTAAAGGTTGAAAGCCTGTTTCCTACCACCCATTTATGAAAGTAAAAGCTTTAAAATTCAGAAAGCCTTATTTAAAGTGGGTAAGTTTTGGGTTTAAGTAGTTGGCTGTAGTTATATTGCATTAGGAACTTACCTCCTGCTTACAAAGGAAATCCTTATTACATGGTAATGCCAGCCAACCACACTGGATGACTCCTCTATCCCTTACACTTGCAAACTTCCCATTGCAATTATCTCTGATTAAATCCCTCTTTATGGGGTACAA
The DNA here is from genome assembly GCA_013396875.1 of Vireo altiloquus. Lineage (NCBI taxonomy): Eukaryota > Metazoa > Chordata > Aves > Passeriformes > Vireonidae > Vireo > Vireo altiloquus. Next base: position 1,419,994 of record VZRF01012999.1, on the reverse strand, counting down.
CTTAATCTGGTTCTGTTTGAGCCAATCATAACAGAAGATTTTAAGTCGTCATGTCCTTTCCCTGATGCTGCTGAAGTGCTGGCATTTGCTGTGCTCCAAAGCTTTAGAAAGGCATTTTTGTCAGTCTGATTAGAATGAATGCGCATGTGCACAAACACGGAGTGGGCATTCACAGGGAACACAAGCTACATGCTCCTTTCAAGTATCACATGAATTGTTGTTGCCCTTTCACTCAAGTGATTTGAGTACTCAATTGAAAAGTGGGAAATGGTTTCAAATCCTCCTGCTGTGTAATGGCATAGGCTGATAACTCACCAAAAAGTTTCCTAATCAACATTTGGGTTCAGGTGTATTGCAGTCAGTTTTTTCTCTTGATGTTGTTTTAACTTTTCAGCTCAAATGGGGCCATAAGTCTACAGTTCAATAATTAGAAATTACACCTGGTGGGGAAGGGCTTACAAAGGCTCTTGCCTGCTCCTGTGACTGAATAACACAGAAATTTCAACAGTTCATTAGGAGACCTTTCTGTTAATTGAGGACTTTGATTCCCTCAGAGCAACTAGATGCTGAAAAGATCTCCAACTGTTTTTGGATGAAGCTTGAAATGACTTGCTGAGGGACCTAAGAGCCCACACCTAAGTGGAGAACTCGCCTGCCTCATATGGGAACTGTAAGCAGAGCTCAGTGTAGGTTCTTCATTGCTCACAGAATCCTTTGGCTTATTCCTTGTAACAGCTGCAGGGAGCTCCTAGGGAAAGTATATATGCATGCAATCAGTGTTACATAAGGCAACTCTTAAGAGCAGCAGGCACACACTTTGTGCTGTTGCTCTGCATTTCATCCCATCTCGCTGCAGGCCAAAGCACAACCCTCCTAACAGCACAAGTTCTGTTGAGTCTTGCAGGACCTCTGTGTCATTTCCAGCATTAGAGTCCTGCTCAGGCTGAGGTTACAGCAACCTCCCTTCCTCTATGGATTCCCAAAGCAGCAAAGCGAGCACAGAAAGTGAAGAAACCCCTTATCTTTCTTAGGGGCTTCTCCAAGCTTGACCTCTCCTTCCTGTGCAAAGCTAATACTAGATAGAAGGCACAGCAAGTGCCTTCTATCAAAGGGCTTTTCTGGAGCAGGCCTAACCACATTGATAGGATGAGCTTGATGCTTCCATATAACTAGTCTCTGTTGAGCTTTCCAGTTGGTACAGCTTAGTTTTAGCCATATCCAGGTGCTTACAGAACAGAAACACCCCACTGTTACCTGAATTTCCTTCTCAACCCAACCCCCTTCTACCTTCTAGAGAACCTCCAAGGCTCTTCAAGTGCATCAAGAAGAGAGAAAATATATTTTGGTTTATATTTCATCCTATGTTTACATCTTCATCTTTTATATATAAGTGTTATATATATATCTTATAACAGAGTGCCAGTTATAGTCAACTTAAACCATATTTTACCATTAAGTTCTTTACATTATTTTCACAATCTGTCTCTTACCTAAGTTAGGGGCCTCAAAGTGCCTCAGATTCTCTTCCTTGAGAGTGGGGTCACCTGAAGCATTTTACTCAACCCATAAACCATTTTTACCTTTCTTTTTCTGCTGTGCATTAGACAAATCCACATCACAAGGGTTTCTTTAAGCATAAACTGTGTCTACCTATGATCTTCCAGAAGTACCTAAATGACTTTCCTTTCCAGGGAGACTAAATGCCTCCAAGTGACACACCAAGCAGCTAGTGTCTGCAACTCCACCTGCAACCAGCTGAGCAGCCATAGCAGGTTTAGCTCTAGAAGATGTGCCGAGAACCTCATTCTGTTTTCCAAAGAGACATTTTTAGTTCTGATAGAGGAGACACATAGTCCAGGGGTCAGCAAAAATATATCAGTGATTACCTATTTCAGAACATTTCTATTTTTCTAAGCATTCCCTTATGAGCATGATTTTTATTCCAGCAAAGCAATGTGAGCGGCATTTGCCTGGAAGCTAGCCCTTCTTGAAACATGTCTTCCTCCCGAGAGGTTCCTGTGCACATAAGCCCGATTTAGCTGAGCAACCCTTTCATGTTCTGAGTAATTCTTAGAAATAATATCTGCTTCAAAACGCTCGAAAGAAGAGATTAATTTATGCCTGCTCCTTATAGGGAGATTCGATGCTGATTTCGGCGAGACAAAGCATCACGTAAGGGTTTTGCAGCAGACGGTGCGGAAAGAGCACCCAGGCGAGCTCGCCCTCGGCGGGCGCAGGGGTTCCCCGCGGATCGGCTCCGCGCCGCCCCCCGAGCCCGCGGCTCCCCGCGGCCAGCCCGCTCGGCGTAGCGGCCACTCACCTCCACGAAGTAGAAGCAGGGCAGGAGGGTGACGCTGTCCTTGGTCACTTTGCCCTTTTGCCGCTCCTTCGCGGACATGCTGGCGGGGCTGCGGGCGGCGGCCCCGCGGCCAAGCGCTGCCCCGGCCGCTCGCAGCCGCCCGCCCGCCGCGGGTCTCCTCCGCCCGCCGCCGCCGCGCCGAGCGCTGCGCCGTGCGCGGGGCTGACGTCAGGAGGCTGCTCGGCGGCGGGCGGGGGTCCCGGCCAGCTTAACTCCTTCGCGCCGGGCGAGGCGGGGACCGGGGGACAGGGGAGCCCCGGGAGGTGCGCCCACGCCCGGGGATGCTTTGCCTGTGGCAGGAGATTTCTAGGTACACGTAGAGAGGTTTGAGAGCCCTGAACAAGATCCCTGCGGGCATCAGGGTGTTCGGGATGCTCCCTGGGCAGTCTGCTGCCTTTATCTTGTTTCTGGGAATAATTCTTTTTCTGAAACAGAGTAGTAGAACGATCCAGGGAATAGCATTCCTATACAATCAATGTTCTCTTCTTGCAGGTGTATTCTTTTTGAAATCGAGATGTTAATGACAGCTCACCTCAGTCTTAGTGCCAGTCAGGGGGAGTAGTGTGACTGGGACTGAGCCAAACTGAGCTCTTCAACCCCATGTGCAATAGTGAGGCATGTGATTTCTATGATCTGTGAAGTATCTGGTGCAGTTCTTGCTAACAGTCTTGAAGAGAACAGAATTAACCTGAGCAATTGTTTCCATGGTGAAATGTGCTGAGATCCTATTTATGGATCAAAGTTTGCAGCCTTTTCTCAGGCAAGCTCCTGTTGATGTCCATGAGAGGTACCCTGGATAAGGCCTGCAGGAATTCTCTGTGCAAGACAGTATTTTCATTCTTTGTAGCGCATTAATAAGGTCTGCAAAAGTTGTCTTGTGCCTATAAGCTTATTCTTGCATTGTGATGTTCAGCTTTAATGTACAAGGAGAGAAGTGTGACTCAAGCAGTCATTGTTTATTTCCTATCCTTCTACTTTTGGGGGGAAATGAGAAATTACCTGCTGTTCTTGTTCAGATGGTTGCTGGTATTTTGGCTGCTATGGCAATGGAGGTAAAGATTCTCATCAGCCCCTTTTCTTTTCTAGATGTTCTCTTTTATCCAGAGTGGATATGCCAATCCATGCTCTGCACTGAGTAGACAAGCTTCATGAGAGGATGAAATCAAAAACGTACTTCATGCCTGCAGGCAGGTGTGGAAGGCAAATTTGTAGTCTGACTCCAGATCATTGAAAAAGACTTTTCAGAGCTGCAACACGTGTTGCCATACCAACACATATTCTTGTCCTAACCCTGTTAGGAAAGATTTACAGGGTTTCTGCTGGCTCGGGAGCAGAGTAGATATGCCTCTGTCTATCAGCACTTAATTCCAGGAAATTACCCTGAGTGGTGTGGGGATGTTTGATAGTGGTTTGTACCCATCAGTATAAGTCCAGCCTTTAAATGAAAGAAGTCCCTTCTGTTAGCTTTGCTGGTGGGTTATTCCAAATAAAACAGAAAGAGTTGAGGAGCTGTAGAAAGATTTTTGTCTTGCCAAATATGTAACTATTATTGGGGAGAGTGGTTAATGAGTGATACCACTTAAAGTTGCATTTACTGTACCAACCTTGATTGTTGTGAAATCATGACTGGCTTGCAAAAAAAATCAGCACACTCGAATAAAAATTATTCAAGAGTACTTTTTCTGTCTGTTTTACACACAATTGTTTCATTCTGGGAGAGCCAGGGGAATTAGGTGCTTCTCTGGTAAAATGAACCAAGAAACTTGCATTGTGATAGAAGTTTAGAAACTGGAAAAATTCCCAATATAAATTATATTTGATCATTGTGCTGCCTAAAGGCTGGTTAAGAGTGCATCAGTGATAGGTACANGACGGTGCGGAAAGAGCACCCAGGCGAGCTCGCCCTCGGCGGGCGCAGGGGTTCCCCGCGGATCGGCTCCGCGCCGCCCCCCGAGCCCGCGGCTCCCCGCGGCCAGCCCGCTCGGCGTAGCGGCCACTCACCTCCACGAAGTAGAAGCAGGGCAGGAGGGTGACGCTGTCCTTGGTCACTTTGCCCTTTTGCCGCTCCTTCGCGGACATGCTGGCGGGGCTGCGGGCGGCGGCCCCGCGGCCAAGCGCTGCCCCGGCCGCTCGCAGCCNCTCCTGCTATGTACAGTGACCCATAGCAGGAGCTTCATCTTCAACAGATCTTTGACTAACAGTTCTTTGACTAATTACCCTGTAGGATTCTGAGTTCACCTGCTTCTCCACTACAGTGAAGGCTCGAGACTCCCAAAACTCTTGAGACTGTAGCATCTCTGAAAATAATTGGTCTATCTCTTGCTCATTTGCTCGAATACTGTGTAGCCTGTCCACTTCTTCCTGTAGCTCCTTCATCTGGCAACACAGCTCNTTCTGGGAATAATTCTTTTTCTGAAACAGAGTAGTAGAACGATCCAGGGAATAGCATTCCTATACAATCAATGTTCTCTTCTTGCAGGTGTATTCTTTTTGAAATCGAGATGTTAATGACAGCTCACCTCAGTCTTAGTGCCAGTCAGGGGGAGTAGTGTGACTGGGACTGAGCCAAACTGAGCTCTTCAACCCCATGTGCAATAGTGAGGCATGTGATTTCTATGATCTGTGAAGTATCTGGTGCAGTTCTTGCTAACAGTCTTGAAGAGAACAGAATTAACCTGAGCAATTGTTTCCATGGTGAAATGTGCTGAGATCCTATTTATGGATCAAAGTTTGCAGCCTTTTCTCAGGCAAGCTCCTGTTGATGTCCATGAGAGGTACCCTGGATAAGGCCTGCAGGAATTCTCTGTGCAAGACAGTATTTTCATTCTTTGTAGCGCATTAATAAGGTCTGCAAAAGTTGTCTTGTGCCTATAAGCTTATTCTTGCATTGTGATGTTCAGCTTTAATGTACAAGGAGAGAAGTGTGACTCAAGCAGTCATTGTTTATTTCCTATCCTTCTACTTTTGGGGGGAAATGAGAAATTACCTGCTGTTCTTGTTCAGATGGTTGCTGGTATTTTGGCTGCTATGGCAATGGAGGTAAAGATTCTCATCAGCCCCTTTTCTTTTCTAGATGTTCTCTTTTATCCAGAGTGGATATGCCAATCCATGCTCTGCACTGAGTAGACAAGCTTCATGAGAGGATGAAATCAAAAACGTACTTCATGCCTGCAGGCAGGTGTGGAAGGCAAATTTGTAGTCTGACTCCAGATCATTGAAAAAGACTTTTCAGAGCTGCAACACGTGTTGCCATACCAACACATATTCTTGTCCTAACCCTGTTAGGAAAGATTTACAGGGTTTCTGCTGGCTCGGGAGCAGAGTAGATATGCCTCTGTCTATCAGCACTTAATTCCAGGAAATTACCCTGAGTGGTGTGGGGATGTTTGATAGTGGTTTGTACCCATCAGTATAAGTCCAGCCTTTAAATGAAAGAAGTCCCTTCTGTTAGCTTTGCTGGTGGGTTATTCCAAATAAAACAGAAAGAGTTGAGGAACTGTAGAAAGATTTTTGTCTTGCCAAATATGTAACTATTATTGGGGAGAGTGGTTAATGAGTGATACCACTTAAAGTTGCATTTACTGTACCAACCTTGATTGTTGTGAAATCATGACTGGCTTGCAAAAAAAATCAGCACACTCGAATAAAAATTATTCAAGAGTACTTTTTCTGTCTGTTTTACACACAATTGTTTCATTCTGGGAGAGCCAGGGGAATTAGGTGCTTCTCTGGTAAAATGAACCAAGAAACTTGCATTGTGATAGAAGTTTAGAAACTGGAAAAATTCCCAATATAAATTATATTTGATCATTGTGCTGCCTAAAGGCTGGTTAAGAGTGCATCAGTGATAGGTACACCATGTGCCCGAGAACATTGTCCAAATGCTTCTTGAGCTCTGTCAGGTTTGAGGCTGTGACCACTCTCCTGGGTCAGTCAAACACTGAGAAAGAGGATGAGGCTTCCTCCTGCTATGTACAGTGACCCATAGCAGGAGCTTCATCTTCAACAGATCTTTGACTAACAGTTCTTTGACTAATTACCCTGTAGGATTCTGAGTTCACCTGCTTCTCCACTACAGTGAAGGCTCGAGACTCCCAAAACTCTTGAGACTGTAGCATCTCTGAAAATAATTGGTCTATCTCTTGCTCATTTGCTCGAATACTGTGTAGCCTGTCCACTTCTTCCTGTAGCTCCTTCATCTGGCAACACAGCTCCTCACCCACGGCACCTTCTGCAAAAGAGCTGCTTGTCATCCCCAGCCTTACAGAGAGGCATCAGGCACTCCTGGCAACCTATGGCCAGCTCCATCTGCTGTCAGCAGGTCAGGCTGGCTGGAGGCCTCTGGCGTGGCTGGCTCAGTGACTCTCACAGTCAAAGAGAGGAGGAGAGAAAAGGCTCATCAGTGCCTGTGTCCCAGCGTGGGCAGGTCTGTCTCATGCTAGTCTAAAGGTGATACTGATGAGCAAGTACGGACATGTCTAGGGTGCATTTCCCACCCTTGTCTCTGGGCTTTCACTTAGGTTCTCTCTTTAGACTCAGCTAGAACAACCGCTTTCTCAGGAATAAGTAACCGAGGTACAGCTAAGGTACCGCTTCACCATTTCAGCCTTGATGTGCTGCCAGCAACGGATTCCTAGCTGCCAATAGGGTTGGCAATAAATTAATTAATAAATTTATAATAAATTAAACTCATTTCCCCAAGTCTAATCTGTTTTGCTCGAGACAGTAACTGGTGAGTGATCTCTCCCTACTTGTCTTGACCCGTGTACGTTCTGTTATATTTTCTGTCCTCTCTCAACGCTGAGGAGGGGAGGGATAGAGAGGCTTTGGTAGACACCTGGTGTCTATCTAGGGGCAGTCCACCACATTGAGTGTGTCATCCATACCATCTCCTAAAGGAAAATGTGTTGGTGGTAACTAATTTGAAAGCACCTCCTGTCCATTTCATGATATTCTTACAAGGAACTGTGGTGATGTGTGACTTACAAATGCATCTGTGTGCTGGATAGTCATATGTACAAGATCTCCACTAATCCTGACAGCTTTTCTACCCACCTTCAAGCAAACTCAGAGAAGTGTAATGGATCATTCAGCATAAAACATAAAATTGTTTGTTTATGCTTTGCTTCAGCAAAACTAATCAAATTCATAGAAGCATTTAAAGAAGTTGGGGAACTAAAAGATGAAATTCATAGATGTGGACTGTAGGCCTCCTGTGACTCATCTGGAATGAGTTTTTAAGAGTGATTTATTATTCCATTAACAAAAAGAAAACTTAGCAATCAGTAGGTATCCCTGGTGATTCCAAGCTGATATTTTGGAGCTCAGTTTGACCTAAGACCTTGCCCCCCTAAAGAAGCATTGTTGGAAAAGCTTCTTTAGGTGAAGACAGCACCTTTCTTTGCACTTTTCAGGCAGACAGTAGCTGCCACAGTTGTTAGAAACATTATTTGAAATTATTTTCCAGTACAATCTAGTGTGTTGGCAAAGTTGCACCGCATAAAATGTGACTGCAGGTATTGTCTCTTTGTCCAGGTGCTCTCTTCCCTCTGCAGCAAAGTCTGCCTTTACTCCCAGGCTTTGGTAAGTGCTGGACACAGGCAGTGGCTGTGGTTTCATTGCTTCCATGGCAACAGAAAGCATACTGCAGAAGCAGGGACCAGTGCTATATCACCAAATAAACACACTTGCAAAAGCAGTAGGAAGTAATATGACAAAGATTTAGAGGAGCTGGTGGGTCTATGGCTGTGCAGATTACCTGGTCAGAGAGTGGCTCTGGGGGTTTGTAGCAAGCACAGGTTGGGCCAGAGGCTGCAGCAGCAGCTGCAGTTGCAGCTACCATTGCTTGGTAGCCTAAGGAAACCTACTTTCTCCTGGTCACCACCCAATTTCCCCACAGAAATACCACTTCTGGGACTGTGTGCATGGATCAGGGTTAATTCATATTATATAGATAGATTTTTTTTTGTTTGGTTTGCCCACTGAGTGCAGAATACATGATGTGCACTCAGCATATTAAAACAGTAATCCTCTCTTGAGAAAGGGTGGCATATGGGAGCTGGGCCTTGCTGTGTGGAACTGACAGATGTTTTTTGTTCTGCTTTGCTTGCCATATCAGAATTCAGAAATGCAGTGTGTGTTTGTATATATATTCTTCTTTCCCCCACCCCTTGTCCTCATCCCCCTATCCCTCAGGAAAATGTCTGTTTGGGGGAATTTCTTGTGTGTATTGAATTCACGTGTTATTCCATAAGTATGACCTGAACAAGTGAGGGGACATAGTTATAGTCATCCATTTAAAAAATTGTTCTGGTCATAAGACAGATAGTTTTTTATGAATATTTTATGGACAGGCTTTCTAATCTTTGGTGCAACTACCTCAGTATAGTCTTTTATTTGGAGGAAAATCCTGCTGGTTCCCAGGACAAAGCTTATGTCAGAAAACATGGCAGCATCTTTTCCAGTATCTAAACAAGGTACCTTACATATAAACCTGATAAATGCTATGAAAGGGAAAAATTACAGGGTATAGCAAAACTGGATAGCTGAATGGTATCAAGGGCAGTGCCTTAATTATCAGCATTTGCATTAGCTTTCTTCAAGTGCAAGATTTTTTTCCCTTGCTTTTTCATATTTGGACAAAATTTTCCTCTTTGACCCATCTGTAGATCCCACGCTGGCAGCACATAGCGCTCTTGGATAGATGGCGTGTGACAGCACTGGGAGATTCATAGTGGAACAAATTCAAAACATACAAAAGAGATCCACAGTGCAGATGGGAGAGTTAAATTCTGCTTTGAAGTTGTAATTGCACAAGCAATTGTTTCTCTTCTATGCCTAATAATCTCCTGTTGTTGTAAAGCTCTGTCTTCTAATGTCTTTTCCTTGGCTGCCAGATATAGGTCAGAGCTTTAAAGTAGCAGATGACTCTGAATGATTCCTGGCTTTCCTGCTGCCTCTTACACCGTAGTGTTTGGTTTGAAAAATGAATTTTGCATATTTTGTATGAGTCACGCTACAGTGATTTTTCTGAATCTGTAGCTTTAAATACGATTTATGAACACATCTACATAGTATTTTGCAGATATACATGCCTGTGCTTTCTGGTGTTAGGCAAGTAATGGGTTGCAAGCCACGTGGCTGCAGAAGCATAATGCTGGACTGTAGTTTGTATGAACTGCTTCCCCTTGAGTCAGATTTAGCAACAGGCTGAGTGGCTTTTTAGTGAAGCTGCCTTGTGTCTGGCTGCTGTCGAGTCTGTGTCTACTGTGGACTGTGCCCAGTATGTGTTTATTTTGATGTTGATAATGGTAGATTCTTGGTTACCTGCATACATCTGTATTTAAGATTTTAGTTACAGGCATGGAGGCATGAAAGTATCATAATATGAACATCCCAGCCCATTTCTGGAATATCAGTGCCTCTTTAAAGCAAATTTGTTTACGTATTGATTAAGCACAAGTCTGGGTTATTATGTGATGACCTGTCACAAATATTTTGCTTGAATCTGGGGAAGTTATCACGAGATACTTAGATATCAGCCATTTGATGCATGAGCTCAGGCAGAGAGAGGATAAGACACAACAGTCATGCAATTAACAGTAGAACCCATTTATCTCAATGGAAATGCTGAAGTCCCAGCAGAAATTCTCTTTGCCCTGCAGTCTGTACAAAATACCATGTCAGAAAAGGACTGGTATACTTGTCTGACATTTTTAGGACTACAATAGCCTGTTGATATTTATTAGTCCACCCCTCTCTAACCACTGCACATATTTGCTTCTCAACATAGTTTTGCAATATCCAAGAGTCTGATGTCATGTTTTTTCAGCTTAAATAACCACTTTCTCATAATAGAGAATTTTAATGAAAAATGCATGTTTCAAATTCTGTGAGAAAGGCAAACTACATGCACGGCTTTGAGAAGGAAATTTAGCAAGTGAATTGTAACAACACAAGATAGCAGGTAGTGTAAAAATATCTAAAGTACTAAAACTTGTATTTTTCAAAGTGTTCTTAGATGCTTCAAATTCAAAAGAGACAAAAATCTTTTATTTTTACAATATTGAAGTCCAATATTAACTTCCATATAAGCACATCAATTATTTTGGAAGACTGTAATCATAGTGCTGTTCGTTGTCAAGGACACAAATGAAGTGGCCTCACAACTGAAGAAAACTCCTGACCCACACCGTTAAATATTAATTTTCACTGTTAGTAAAACCGAGGCATAAAAACCTACCCTATGTGTACATATCCACATAAATATGGGTCTTTGTATTTATGAGGTCTTAAAGCAATGTGATAATTCAGTGAAATCACCTTAGCTAAAAATGACTGCAATTCCACAATAGCACTCAATATATATCAGGATTAATATTTATACTGTATAGCACCAGAGAACTCTGACTAAACTAACAGAAAGGAGAAAACCATGATATGCTTTGTTTTATTATTTGTTTAAAATTTTCCTTGTAAAAAATCAACATCATCAGGCAGCAGAAAAACTCATTGTCAGTAAATGTTGAATAAATGCAGAAATAGCACGATGCAAGAATCAGTCTATCATCTTGTTACAATAAAAATGAATAAAAACTTGATCTATTAATAAGTTGAGTAGAAATACCTGGATTATAAAAACTAGTTTTTATAATATTCACAGAGAATATTCACAGAGAATATTCACTAGTGAATATTCACAGAGACAGTGTTCTTCATAAAATTAGCACTTGGGCAAAAATATAAGAGGTTATATAATAATTTTGTACCTTGGTTCTGTAATGTGAGAGTGAAGAGCTGTCAGGTGGCTTTCAGCCCCTTTATGATCCTACCTAGAAGGCTGTTAAAATCAACCATTGCTGAATTGAACGTGGGAAAGTTTGTTAAGAATGGAAATGTAGATGCAAACAGTCAGCAGTTGTTCACCACAGAAGTATCTTGCTAAAGTTCAGAGTGCAAAGCCTGAAGAGAGTTGTAATGGCAACTGTAATAATGAGAAGATACCTATGATGTAAGGGGTTGATTCTCCTGGTGCAGTTCTTCATCTCTCCTGACTGGAACATCTTAAACACCTTCAAACTGTTATGAGCTCTCACTGAGTTTTAAGGATTGTAACTATTAGGTGTAACTTGCAGAAAGAAATGGAGATATGTGGAAGATATGAGATGGTTTGGCAACAGTGCAAGCAGAAATGGAGACTCTGTGTATGCCTGAGCTGTGTGCAGGTCATGGCAGAGTGTGGCAGTAAGTTCTCGTTTTGTGTAGCTGCTCCAGTCAACACAAACACTAGGATAAAAAGAAATGGGGAAGAACAGGGAACTAGACATATCTGGTGGCTTGATGAGTGCTTTTATCTTTGTGTTCTTCCGTTTAGCACCTGGCTCTACCTGGGTGGTTGCTCCTGAATTTGTCACATTCTAGAAAGAAAATGATATAAAGTCTTGGGAAATTAGGGCTCAAAGTGTTACCTAAGATAAACCAAAGTAGCTCAAGTGTACCTCGACTTTGTTGCTTGCAAAAATACCCTGTGGAAGCATTCAGTAGCACCAAATATTATCCTAAGATTAACTCCTGCAGGCCTCTGCCTTGTAGACTGACTAGTGGAGAGTTCTCCTCCTGGCCTTGTATTTCTGCAGTGTGTCCCTCAGCCTGATGAAATGCCTCCAAGGGATTATTTGACATCTTTATGTCTTCTGTAGTATCAGTGCAAAAAAACCCCAAAAGAGGGACTAAAGCTTTGCTCATATATCTTAGGAGGAATTCATTTTTACTGTTGATTTTGTAGAGGTATAGAGGGGGAAAGCTGTGTAGCCCAAATTCAGCAAAATTCAGCAAAATTCAGCTGCCATTTCCAGGGAGTTCCAGCCTGAGGGGAGGGTTTATGGATTGGGTGGTGAGATCTACAAGAGGGGAGAAGCTCCTTTTGAATGCTATGGGAGTAAATGGCTTTCATGGACAGACAAACAGCTGTCAGCTAACTGAGGAGCAAGGAGCTGTGCATTGCCTGAGGCAACAGATCATTGTAGGTTAAGGGAGCCCTTAGTGATTTACTTTGGTAAAAACTGTATTGAGCAAAACCAGTAACTTATCCAAACACTTGCAAGTCCATGAAAAGTGAGGCATTCCTTCTTTGAGATATTATTTTAAAAAGTCCGCAGCATTTTCCATACTACGATTTCAAATTGATATGCAGCTTAAATAGAGATCAGAAAATCATTAAAATCTCTTTTCCTGTTGTGGACAAAGGAATGTCACTCTGACCAGTTTCCACCAGTACCCCTGAATTGCACTGAAATATAATTATTGATTGCTTTAATCTAACTCAAATTAAAAAGCAAACTGTTGAATTTTCAAAGAAGCAAAACCTTACAAAAATGTTAATTATTCCAAATTAATTCAAATACACAATAGTGTAGTTTTATTCATCTTTCCCAGGAGTTCATTTATGTTGATTGAAGGATTTTTTGTTTGGAGTTTAAATGACTTTGGTAACAGAATATCAGTGTAAGTACTTATTTTGTAGAATGTAATTTTCATGTGTTTTTCATTACTATTATTTGCCTTCCTGCTCTGGTAGCATGCTTTCTGGATACCAATTTTAGTGATAAATAGAGAACTGTGACCAGTGACAAATTACATGTCTAAAACCAAGGAAAACAAATGAAGGAGGTATTATTTTTGTAACTGCTTAATACTTGATTTTACCACTTTTTGAATGGGCTCATCTGTCTCGCTAATGGCAATAATTTATTTCAGCTATTTTTTCTGCATTTTTACTGCTTTCGTAACAGAAAAGTTTACCATTTTGGTGTAAAATTCTACATTTAATTGAAAATAATTAAATAAGAGTGTGGGAATAGTTCCTTTCATTCATGTTGGAATTTAGTTCAAGGAGTCTGATCTGCTAGTAGAAGATCTTAATATTATAAATTTCACTATAGTAGAAGTAGGGCAAGTAACCAGCAAAACTTTCTTGTTTATGTGCATGCAACTTGATGAATATGCAGATGAACTCTGTCACAATCTTTGGTACCAGAGGAAAATTGTTTATGACTCCTGGATATTGGATATCATTAGCTGGTTTATTTATATCACAAAAGCAAAATTAAAAGCAATGAATGCCCCTTAATTAAACAGGTTAAAATGCTGCATTTTAAATTGCTGTGATGTCAAGATTATGATCATTGTTAAGATGATGGAAAGCATTAATGTTTTCCTGGGTGTTAAAGTGTATTCATTAATCTCATAATGGATTGGTGGCTGGAATAAAAAGTATTGGTTTGTCTTGGGATATAGATGTGAGGTTTGGAGATTTGGTGTGATGTTCCCGCAGGTATCACTTAATATGGGTTACATATTTCAGTAATTCAGTTCTTGCGACACATTTTTGTATGTTCCCATTTTATTTTATGCTATCCAGATACTTGTGCATCTCATATTCGTATCTCTTGTTCATATCTTTATTTTCCCCATTTTCCTTGTCATTTCACCATCCCACTTCTATCACTTAATTTTCTACAAACCTTTTCTATTTCTTCTTCTACCTCAATGTCTTGTTCACTCCCCCCTCTACAGTTTCTTACTTTTCTTGCCTCCTCCCAATCCTCCCTTCCTTATCCTTCTTTGTCATCCAGCTCTTCCATGTTAATGTTTTCACCCTCTTCTCTTTACCTTTGGGTATATGTTTCCAAACTCCCTGCACCTTTCTCCACAGTGCTCCAATTCTTTGTTTTTCCCTCTTGTGCCGTTTCCTGCGTACTGCTGGCCAACCAGCGATGCTTAGGGCAGCAGTTATTTGAGACAGAAAGCAGAAACCAGGAGACTGAGCCCTGAAGTGAAGAGCAATATGACACCCTTCTCTTCTCTTGGGCCCCTGCCCTGTGCATACCCCTCACAATATTACCTGTACCCAGGTCACTGCTGTCCCCGTGGCACCAGCCCATGTTCGCCTGCAGAAGCGGTGCTGAGGAGCTGTCCAAGGTATGGCTGGCAGTCCCATCTGTCTTGTCTCATCCTGTCCTGCCCTGTCCTTCTATCTCTTTGTCCTTCAGCATTTTAGCATGGAACTTTTCAAGACAGTGGCTGAAGATGTTGCCAGAAAGCCTCTTTCTCTTATCCTGGTAACTCCACTGCTGCCTGTGCGGAGGTAGCTGTTATCTGTGGCCAGCCAATAGAATCTAGCATAGCAATCTCAGGGTGCTGGAGTCAGTAGGATGTTGCAGTGCAGGCAGCTCAAACACCACTTTAGCTGGCTAAGATAAGGAACACAGTGGAAAGCAATATCTCCTATTGCAAAGTTTGACAGAAGAAACATGCAGTTTATGCATGGAGATGGAATTACCAACAGATCACCAGTGTCCTGCTTCCCTAATCCCTTGCCTAGTTAGATTTCTCAGATATGCAGATACGTTGTTCTACATCAAATTCATACCATCCAATTTGATTGTTTTTAACTGTTGGGAAGATGCATTTAAAATGGGCTTCTGTGCATTGTTGTCAATATTGTGAACTGACACCTAAGAACACTTTTCCTTGGTTTCATTTAGAATATATGTAATGGATATCTGGTGTATCAAAGATGTGGTGAGAGATACTGACAGATACAGGGGATCAAACTTCACCTCTCCTTGTTCAAAACAATTCTTTGTTTTCATGGACATTCTCAACTAAGTAATCTCATTTCTTGTCTGGAATATTTTAATCATCTGTTTGATGAAGTAGCAGCTCTACACAGAGGATTAGGGAACGTTTGTCTGATTTTCAGTTTGCTTAATTTGTACATTTGAGAATTCCTTGTGTGTATTTAGTTTGTTCCTCAAGAGATTCAGTTTCCCACTCATTTATGTGACTCTCTCCAGGAGAGATATTCCCAAAACCAAGAAAAATAGGATTATAAAATCACTTTCTAAAAAGCAGAAGGGTGGGATTGGCACAGAAGATGAAAAAGTTGTTGTTTCTGTCATTAACATTTTTCCACACTTTTTTTTTTTTGTCTCTCATAAGCTCTCTGTGCTGAAGTTTACACCTTTGTAAAAGGGAGGCAATGTCCTTTGTAGTCTTAGGAGATGGTATGAGTGTTATGTAAACCATAATTAATACAGTACTGTGAGATCATTAGAAGAAAGTCGGTTGTTGTTATTGTGAGTTACTATAACTCTAAAGATACTCAGTTGGGTACAATTTCTAACAATATTGACTGAGTCCTCTTCTCAGAGGGGCTATGGGATTCCTCTACTGTCCCTAGAATTTTTAGGATCAGGTGGGGTAACAAGAGGTTCAGCCCCTACTCTGTCTAATCTCTTCTGGTCACACTATCTCTGAATGACAACACAGCAATTCTTAGCTCCTTCTGTGTCTCCAGAAGAATTTCCAAATAATACATAAAGCTCCTCTAGAAAACAGTGAACCTGAGGTTGTGACTTCCAATGGGTATTTTCCATGGCTAGTGTCTTTTCTAATGTAATGACACATTTTTAATGACACAGTGGAATAATTTTTCTTGTAGAAATTGCACAAAACAAGAAATATAGGTCATTATTATTAGCACTGTTCTATGAATTAACTCACAGATTTTCCCTTTAAATGTAACACGTAAGACTATTATATGTATGTAATAATTTATCATCTTTTACTATACTTAAATTCTCAAGTACTTTTTCCCTCAATATATTCTGAATCTCTAAGGAGTCTTAAATGTAAAATAAGAAAGACAAGAAATAAGAGTTGGCAAAGCAATGCTGACATTTTTTTAATATGCATCAGCTATTTTTCCAATTTGTTCCTGTTATGAAAATATGGTGAACCAGTAGTGTTAGCAGTGTAATGATCAAATGTCTTGGATATCAGTTCTGAGTAAGATCAGCTTTTTTATTTTGGAAAATGGAAGAATATGCGAGAAATGGAAGTTGATTCTTAAGTCATGATATAAAAAATAATTATAGTCACTTGTGATTTATAATAACTATTCCTAAAAACATACCTCTAGCATGTAAGAAGAGAAGTTTGCCAGGTTAAGTGTAGTATTGTTCTGTGTGTTTTTACTTGATGAGTTGTGTGGACTCTAGGGATAGGAGGGAGGACAATTCCCATATGGCTCTGTAGATGCAAGTTGCATTGGTTCTAAGTTGATCTCTGCTACCACAAGATCTAGCAGGGGTAGAATAGGTAGAACAGAAGTGAATAGGTTACTTCTTAATAAAAAGGAGACAAGAGACCATTTTTCTGAGTTATTTGCTGCTAGTTAATTCACCCCAAGAAAGAAGAATTTCAATAAGATACAGAGCAGAGAGGTGCAGATTACACCTGATATAATGGGACACTCATTAATGTGGCATCAAATGCAAAAATGAAAAGGAATTATGCATGGCTACTTCTCACCCTTGACCTTTTCCACCTCCTCAACTTACTCAAAGTCTGGGGAGTGAAACACTACTTTAAGTGCTATTTTTATCTGGAATGGATTTTACAGTAATCGGAACATCAGGACAACACCATTTCCCTCAAGAGTTTCTCTGTAAAAACTGTTGAGAACCAACAGCAGTGGTTTGCCCTCGCTTTCAGTCTCAAGTGTTTAACCTCAGAAGGAAGAATCCTGCTGAGTTCTTCGCTCCAATGAATCCTCACCTGCAATTAAGTGCTTCAGATGGCTTTAGTTACTCGCTTACACTTGATAACATCAGTGCCTTCAAATGATGCTGACCTGCTCCCTGTGCTGTGCTGTTCGCCTTCTGCTGGTTTGGGAGAGAGATACTGATGAGAATTGGGCCTAAGCAACTTGGTCTGTACGAGTGCAGCCGAGGTGTGTGTGGAAATGCTGGTTCCTGCTCAGCTCAGATGGTAGAAGCTTCACTGGGATGCCTAAAGGAAACCTTTACATCTTCAGTTACTGATTGTTCCCTCAAAATTTTCAGGCGATTATGCTCTGTTTAGTGCCTGAGACACTGATGGTATTTATTAAAACAGCCACAATCCCTTCAAAATGTGTTGCTTAGTAAATGATCGTTCTGAGCAAGAACAAATAAACAAAAATGCATGTTTGGTTTCTTCATGTTTTCTTTAGGAAATGCAAAGAAATACGGGAAGGTTTGGTGGCTATGGTTAATGGAAAGTACCTGATATTTCTATATAAATATTTACCTATTTATATAGGTAATATACCATGTAAAACCTGACTATTTTAACATAATCACTTTTTGGATTAGTACTGTATTACACTTAAAAGGAAAAAATCTGGGCCCAATTGAAAGTAAAGACTTAAGTCAAACTGCATTTTAAAATATTTCATGAGGAACTGCACTCCTTTGTCTTTCTAAAGAAACAGCTTACTGAAATGAATATATGGTCCCCTTTTTAGGCTGAAAAAAAGGGTAAATGAGAGAAAAAGAGCTAAATCGTACATCAGTAAAGGTGATATTTATTTGTTATACATACAGGGTAGTTTTGTCTAGAATTGCCTGAGATTTTTTCTAAGATATCTTTCAAATGTTCCTTTCTGAAATTTGGATTCAGCTTTGAAAGCATCAAACTTTGCTATGATGGTATTGATATTTCCTGCCCCACTGGTATTGCTCACATCATTTCAGTACCATATAATGTTAGATCATTACTATAAAACATATATTTTTAAGAAGAAAGAAAGAAAGACTCAAGAAGGCATAGCCGGGAGAAAATGAGGCTGTCTCTGCTTGAATGAAGGGAAATGTCATCACAGATCAGACTACACATGCATAATGTATGTATTTTTTCCTCCCGTTTTCTCTCAATCAAATCTAATTATGAGGGGAAACTAAAAAAATAATGGACAACTGGAAATCACTAGACTATCTTGGTTTAGAATGCTTTGAGTATTATTAAATGAATTAGTTATGCCATCAGGGGGAGAACAGCTGCATTCTGAATCAGAAAATAGCCTGATTCTGCCTGCATTTTTATTTTAAAGCAGTGAAAATAGCATATGACTGAAGTCAATGCATCTAATGAATTTTTCAAAATACCTTCCTGGCTGGAACTACTGAAAACATAGCCACCTTGTGTGCAAACCCCACTAGAACCAAATATTGCTTCCTGGGGTTTCAGAGCAGCTTCTTTCATTTCCAGTAGGATTTGGGAACAAAGTCTAGTGCTTTGTTTTTGTGTCTCTTCAGACTATACATTAGAGAAATAAAAGGTTGCCAGTTCAGCAAATTTGTAGAGCTCCACTGAGTAAAGGAGCTGACTTAGTATAGTTATAATACAGAAGACCATTTGGAACACTTTGTAAGAACAAAATATTAATTCCCTTTCAATGTGTGTTTTAGACATTTATTTACTGTATATTTTAGGTCATGTTAATTTTAAAATTTGAACTAGACGAAGGACTCTATAAGGTCATATTTCTCTGCATGGCCTGTGTGCTTGTCCCAAACATGAGATCTGGGAAAATGGGGACAGTTGCTCTGAAGATGCAGCATCAAAGGGAATATTTACTTTGGAATATATGAAGTTGTCTTCATCTTCTTGTGTCAGGGTTTTCCCCCTCCTACTTGAAAAGGCAAGACTATCTTGGCACCTGTAATGCAAAATGTGCTGTAGTGTAAATACATAAGGTCACCTGGAGAATAACTCCATTTTATTATTTATATAAAGCCTATTAATGCTGGAAAGAAAACTGGTCATTATGGAGTGTTTGATGGTCAATTGATATTTTTTTAATGCTATCAGCCCAGCAGTGCAGTGATCTGTGTTTAATGAAAACAGCTGTGTAAGGAAAAAAGGACTCGTGGTAAAGCTGTATTAAACACCTTTCACAGAAAAAAGGAGGTGTAATTTTACCACCTCCCCAGTGAGATGGGTACTGCAAAGTTCTTGGATGTCTCATAGCACTGTTCTGTTCTCCTGTTCTTTGTCCAACACTACTGTCCCTTAGTGCTGTATTCTTCCATGTCACATGGAAGCCACAGATATCTGGGCCAGATATTTGGGCACAGATTATTTCTGCCCAAGTTCAGGTACTCAGTGCCCAAGTTTTCCATATAGACAATGGAAAGAGTGGGTATGTTCTTTGAGACAAAGTTGTCTCCATCAATTCAGGTTTTAGGAAGACCAGATGTACTCCCTGAGCTCTGTTGACTTTTGTAGTCAACAAGTTATAGTTGGGAGCTCGTAGCTGAGGCACTTCAGTTAAATAACTAAATTTGGACAAATCCAGGCCTTGGCATGTATTTTACCCCCCCAGGTTATGCCAGGGAAAATCTGTCTCCTAGAGTGTCAGAAATTAATTTGAAAAGAATGCATCCCACATATATAGCATTGAATTACGATCCACTGAGGGTTGCAGTCTTTAGAATGTGTCTTCAATTAATGTCATGTCAAATTCTGTTTGTGGTAGAAGCACACACATGACATTTCATAGGAAGTATGAAATCACAAGCTTGTATTTCACAGAGTACTCCTTGTTACAGCAGCTTGTGTTTGTGTAAAGGTTTATCTGCACTGCGGTTGTGAAAGCACACCAGGCAGTGCTTATTTCATGGCTCTTTGCCCGCCATGGTAACTGATGCAATCAGCTCAGTGCAGAGACCTTCTTTTTCCTTGTTCCAAAAAGGACACTTTTGTTGCCCAAAAAGGACACTTTTGTTGTTCTCAGGGATAAAAGATTTGATAAATCGGCGGGGGTCAAACTTCTTGTCCGTTCTTGGTAAGAGCCAGTCATTTTCACTGCACTCTTATGTTAAACTCCCAGGTACAGACTGCATTGTATGATGCAGGTTCAGTGCAGACCTACATTTGCTCTGAAATGTCTGATCAACTGTTACATTTCTTTCTCTGTATGTCTTGGTTTGAAAGACAGGTGTCTGCTAAGGAAGGCAGGAGCCTCCCTTGGAATAGAAGATGCAAGCCCCTTCCCTCTGAATTATTATAGTTTTAAAATTAAGAGCTTTCAGGCAAAGATATGGGGAATAGGAATAACAGTTCTTTACTAACATATATATATATANCTCTTGTCCTCTGGGAATCCAGTGGGAAAGGCTGCTGTGGTGTTTAAAATCTTAGGTTATAACCAGGATGGAATGCTTGGTTCCTCCCTCTGGGTGGAGCATCTCACAATGGGATGTTGAGTCCATGGGGAAGGCATTGATGGGCCATTGACAGGAGATAGTCCAGAGGGAGTTATCCATGGGTCATGGGCAAGGCATTGATGGATCCATTGACAGGAGATAGTCCAGAGGGAGTTATCCATGGGTCATGGGCAAGGCATTGATGGGCCCACTGACAGGAGATAGTCCAGAGGGAGTTATCTGTGAGTTATGGGCAAGGCATTGATGGGCCCACTGACAGGAGATAGTCCAGAGAGAGTTATCTGTGAGTCATGGGGAAGGCACTTATGGGCCCACTGACAGGAGATAGTCCAGAGGGAGTTATCTATGGGTCATGGGAAAGGCATTGATGGGCCCACTGACAGGAGATAGTCCAGAGGGAGGAGGCAGGGAGCACTGCCGCACCTGGTTTCAAGGGTCATGAAGATTGTGACAGGATACATACTTTTGGGCATATCTTACATTGTAACCTAGGACACTCTAATAGGATAATGGACCCCTTGAAAATTACTGACTTGTTCCTGATAGTTTTCTATTTAAAAAGGAGAAGAAAAATTTGAGTCCCATTACCACAGAAACAAAGCTAACCAAAGAGGAAAATCTGCAGGATACGGCACTGTGTGTTTTTAGCACCTCTCATACTTAGCTCTAAAATGAACTCTAAAATGCTAATTTTCTATTTCAAATTGCGGGTGGTGTAATTAAAATAGACATTTTTACTGAGATTACATACTCATTCTTTTCACAGTGCTGTGATATTTTAATATATGATAGTCTTAAGTCCTGAACGTATTAATGTACTACCTTGTGGAAAGCTGTTATGGCTGTATTCACTCAAAGTCTAATTTGTGCATGAATATATAAATATAAATAAATATATACATACTGTTTTCATGGCCTACCTCAGATATCTCTCTTAACAAAAACCAGTCAGGAGAGAATGGGGACACACATTTTAAGAATGGTGTGTTTCAAATCTTCCGGCTTAATTTAAATAGATTTCTTGAAATAAATTGAACTTTCAGGCAAAAGAGTGAAGAACTCCTGTTTATACTAGGTTAAAAATATGCGAAAATTCCAGCATTCCCTTAAATTCACTTCTGCTCCAATGCTGCATTTACCTCATTCTAATCTTTCAAAATCAGCAGGAAAATAAATATACAATTCTCTTCTATGTGTAGTCCAAAGGGAAAGGTTGGTTACCATCCCAGGCATTACATGGATCCGTTCCCTGGATGCTCTCATGGGAAAGCCTGCTGTTTGTGGCCTGCTCAGAATTCTTTGCCTGCAGGTACAGTTGTGACATCAGGGAATCTTCTGCCCCCAAGTTCGCACTTCACAGCACCAGCAGCCCTCTGCACCAGTGGCCTGTTGTATTACAGGGGACATTAGAGCAATTCTCCTTCCCTTTAGATTTTTTACCTTTTGAACAAATGAATTTGTCACATGTGTCACTGAACATGATGAGGAGTAAAATCTCCCTATTTTGGACGATATCTTTGCTAGAGAAAATTTTTCGTCTTCAGGGTACTAGTCATAAATTGAGAGTTTCTCAGTGCGATTTCAGCCTTGCTAGAATTTCTGTTGAAGGGTGGAGGGTTGTGTTTTACAATAAATAGTGAAGAACAAAAATATTAATAATGTAAGATATCCCATATGCAAATTTCTCTAAATTTGGATAAAGCTGAAAATGTTTATTTTTCAAGTGGACAATCTCATGCAGAAATGGCATAAAGATATTAAAGAAAAGCAAAAATACATGAAATTCTGTAGGAATGTCATTGCTGTTCTGTAGTACATACTACAAAACTGTACAAAATGTGTTAGTATACACTAAATTCAATGACATTTTCTCATGAGTGATCAACATATCATGAGTCCTTGGGCTCTTCTTTGCAGTTACAGCTACAGACAGCTTTCAGTTCAGATAAAGTGATGTCTGCCTCTGTAACTGCTGCATTTCAATTGTGCATACGGCATGTGAAGGTTGCCCACATATGCACACACTTCACACTCCTTTGTAACTTTGCCCAGTTTCACGTGTATCAATCCATATTCATATTCATGCACTTGCAATTAGCCTGCTTGTTGGAGCTCTGAGAATAAAAATATTTGTGTATAAGGGGAAGTGAGGGAAAGGATGTACATTTGTCCTCTATTGTACAATTAGCCTCTACTGTACAATTAAGGACCTAAAAGCAATCAATGGATGGTTAACTGGATAAATATACAGTACCTAACCACAAAGAAACCTTGCTCTTTTTTTTTTTTTAATATCTAACAATGACTGTAATAAAAAAAAATAATAATTGTTTGTATTGCCCTCTAGAGAATATATATTGCAAGGTACAATATATAGGCTGAATATGCTTATGAAGAGTATTTAATTTAGAATAGAGCTGATCTACTTGCAGTGGCACACTTCAGAAGGAATTGTACTGCAGTGAAGGGAGTAATCCCAGCACACGCTCAAAATCAGGCCAGTCAGATTGCTTCCGTATTTCATGTTAGGCTCAATTAAGTAGCTGTTTCAAATGTTTTTGAGGTGGTATTTTCAACAACTGGAAAGATAGTACTGCTCTTCAGCACGAAGGCTCATTTTTGCCTGCATTTGGCTCCTTCACAGTTTTTCTATAGCCTGGAAAGCACTCAGTAAAGGAGAAGATGGAAGCAGAGACTGACATCCAGGCATGTTTTTTAAGAGCATCTTTAATAAGAGAGAGGACAAGTATTTCACTCTGTTCGCTCAAGCAGAACAAGTTACGATATGTCACTAATGCAGAGTGCACGGGCACATGAACCCAAGCATGCTTCCTGCTCTGCTGTCTGCTTTTATCTGTGTGGTGGTTATTGCACAGAAACAAAAAGAACAAGAGCCATTTTATTTCAGTCTCTGCAGCTCCTCAGGAGCGCCACAGATTTTTTTTTTTTTTTCCTGCTAGAAAAATATGATCTCCATGCAATTGCGTGAAGAGAAAGTATGCAGCTTATTTATTCTTTCAAGTCAACAAATAGGTTAAGCCAGATGTCCGGGCAGGTTTGTGTTTGGTGCGCCTGGGCAGCCCCCGCGCTGTTCCCCGGGAGCGTGTGCTGGCTGCGGGCGCTGCTGCGCGGGGCTGGAGCCCTCTGCCGAGCGCTGCGCTCCCTCCGCTCAGCTGCGCTCCCTGTCATCCTGGAGAGGACGAGGGCTCTGCTCCTTTCCTCCTCGTGCCTTTTCATGGTGCAAGAATATGTCATTAGCATTTTTATCCAGCTTCCCGGGCGTTGTTCTGGGGGATCCGTGTGCATTGCGGACTGACAGCGAGGGTGAGGAAGGGGGCCCGGACAGGGCTGCCCGAGGCGCGATGGGCCCGGGCTGGGGCTGCGGGGGATGAGCAGGCGGTGATGGCAGGGCCTGGGACACAACGAGAGTGACACCGAGGCCCACGTCCACTCCTAGCCCTGGAGCCCGGGCAGTCAAACAGGAATTCTGCTATGGGAGCGAGAACTCTGTTGTCTTTTGAGCATAATTGATTTATAAAACTCAATCAACAGTGATTTGCATTGCTCCTTACTTAGCTGTGAGGGACTGTCAGTCATGTGTGCATAATCGTGTTTCAGTTGGCACCAGCAATTCCTGTTGGGATTTTCCGTTGCATTGACACAGTGCATTGAGTAGTGACTATGCATCAAACTTGCTCAGTCAAAAAAAAGCCTCAAATATTTTTTTTTTTTTTTTATTATTTTCTCAGTAAGTTCATGTAATGTAGAAGCAGTCACATGCTATTAGAGCTTTCCCTGTTTATCCCATTATTCCTCTTACTCTTGGCAGCAGCTGTGTGCGGGCAGACAGCCACCAGGAGCAGCCTCTCACCACACTGCCCATTGTCCCGGCTCTCCACAGTCCAGTGCTCTGCATTGCCCTGCCTCTTCCTTTCACTGCCTCTTTAAAATACTTTGGGCACCTTATTTTCCTTCAACAGAAGCATTTAATTTTGTTAAAAGCATGGCAGGTAGTTTGTTTACAGAAATGCCTATGGATCCTTCCTAAAGACTCTTGTTACTTTGTACCTGGTTCTATTAATGTAGATTTAACAGGCATGACAAGTAACTGATGTTGCTAAGGATGTAAATAATTTTTAATATTTTTAATTACCTAAAATTATCTATCCTCTGGAAGAAATGAGATTGAAATAAGCAGTGAAATGTTTTTTAATGCATTGGGGAATTGAATATATTACAAGAACTCTCATAGATGAAATGCTGATTAGTATTTAGGAAGACTAATTATAGCTAAAGATTGCTCTGCAGAGCAGAGATTGATATGCAGCCTTGCTGTGTCTTCAGAAATCTTTAACGTGTAGGACATACAACAGACTTTACCTTTTCTGAATTCTGGTACATGTGTATTTGTATGGCTTACAAAATGCTTTTTGTATGCAGTGAGTGATGGATTGGTATGTAAATAAGGAGCCAAAGCATCACACAGCTGTAGCAAACTGGATACAAATTCCCTGGAAAAATGGAGTCTGATTTCTAAGGGTGTTCATCTAACAGGATGAATCTGTGCAAAGCTTGCAGGATGTAAACAGTAATGTTTTTGCTGATGTCAAGGGCTTTGTGAGCGGGGAATAAAGTGGAAGGCAGTATATTGGATTTTTTTTTTTAATTTGTATTTGCATATTTTCTTCAAGTAGGTTTTTATTCTAATATTCAGTTGCAAATTCACAAATGTTTTTTGGATTTTGACAGAAGATACTTTCTGCAGTAGAGCTGTTCAATTCAATATATGATGCTTTTTCATACTGAACTTTACATACATTTGAATGCACTGTAGCACCAAGAATGTTTAAGCCTTGGGGCATAAAATGATCAGCTACTCAGAATAATAAGAAGTTCATCCTTCTACTAAACAATACATTATTAGAATTAAATGTTTTCTGGAGCAGCAATGGTTGTTCAGAAAAGATATAAAGCTAGATAGGTCTTTGGTCTTACATAGAGCTTCCAATGTTTCTAAATTGCTATTGACAGCTAAAATTGAAGGAAATGTTGCAAATGTTGATCCACACAATACTTGCTTCCTTTATACAAAATGTTCCACTAAAGGCAGTTGGATAAAACTCCAAAGTATTAGGATTTAGTATTAGAATATTAGTTTTGTAAAAATGTAGAATACTAAATAGGTGTTCAGTAATATTTATCAGAAAACAATGGTAAAGCGTATTTCATTCTCCAGATTCTCTAGCCACCAGAAATTCCCTTTCATAGAGCTTTTTTCTCTGAAAATAGAAAAGGAAATGGCAAATCCAGTTAATGCCCCAGTGACCAAAGCATTTCTCTTGAAATCCCTGACTTATATTGATGTATTGCTAGATGGCTATAATGCCCTTCTGCCTAATATAGTCACTCACTCCAAGCTAGACACCCAGAGTGGGGTCTAATAAGACAGTTTAAAAAGGAAGAACTTAAAGTGCTTACTGAAATATTTTTTCCTAACTAAAATAACAGTCAATAAATAAAGTGACATAACTAAAGCATGTCATCCAAATTATGACTGAGTTCTCAGTGGAAAATTAGCATATGGCCTTTGGCCTATGTGATGGAGGAACCAAGAAGTTCGTATGCCCGGAGCTGAGACCTCTGAGAAACAGATGCACCTTTGTCATGGTCCAGGTACAGAAGGAAACAAAAGGCATTGAGAACATGAAGAGACACAGGTATACATAGCAGCAATGGATAGAAGTGCCAAGGACACAGGTACTAACTTCTTTTTCAAATTTGCAGTTATGTAGCTATTGCTAAAAGATCTTGATCTTCTGTGTGAAGTCTTTCTCAAGCCACATGCCTTAGTTTCCTGGGAAAAGATTTTCAATAATGAACCTCAGGGGTGCTAAGTACGTGGGAATTACAGGAATATGGGGTTCTAAATCAAGTGTCATTCCTTGTAGTCAGGCCTATTTGGAAAGTATGGCTGTAAAATTTTACAGAATTTGTTTTCAACTTCCTCTTGCCCAGCACCTCCCCCAGGATGCTTCTACAATACCACGGTCTAATATGTTGGAAAGGAAACCACTTTGGCAGTGTATTTTATTATCAATAATGACCATGTAATTTTTTTCAGCTAGAGATATTTCCTAATGTGTCACTGGTGGTGTACCATTCATAAAATCCAAACACAAAGAGGTCTTCTTATAGGAATTATAAGAAGACTTATAGGATTCTTATAGGAATTATATTTCTACTACCTATCTGCTCTGAGGTTTCTTTTATGTACATTAGAAATACTTAGAAAAACTCATTATTCTTGGAAATCAATTACTTATTTGTGTACCTTTGGATAGTTTGAAGAAAGCAATTATTCAGACTGAAATGCAGAGACATCTTGGTATAGATTGACTGGTGGGGCAGTAGTGAGAAACTAACTGGGTTAAAACCGCCCAGAGACAGACTCACCTGGTGGACCTGTGGTGTCAGCAGTACTTATTCCCTTATGTCTTTTTAAATCCACCATGCCCATTCCTAACTGCTGTATACTCTGCAAAATTTTTCAGATGCACCTATTTGAAGTGCCAGGAGACCAATCCATTGTCACTTAAAATCTCATTTTGAACAACTTGAAAATCTGTTTTAAAATTCACTGTATCTATAAGTAACAAGCAGATTTTCAAGACAGCTGAATCTAGCACTTCACTAACTAATAACTCTGGATGGACACCAATGTAAACAATTCCAAAGACTGTTTTTAAAAAGTATGAATTACATCTCAAGTAATTGCTCCACCAAGTATTTGAAATTATGCACAAAAGTATGCAAAGTGATATCCCCAAAGTGAAGCCAAAAAGTTGTTCAGATCTGTCTTTCTGCACACTAAGGCCACGAGTCCAATTCATCTCAACAGTAAAAGCAAGGTCGTTAGTCCTTTCTTTCTAAGAATGACAAAAGGAAATAAAAAAATGCCCTTATCAAGAACTATTAAGTTCTCTTCCAGAATCATTCAGATATCACAATTCAAGTTGTCCTTCAAATGTCAGTGTCAGATTTCAGTGAGGTAGTCACCGCCTGTTCTATTATTACTAGTGCTTCCTACCTTGATAAATGTCTGTTCATAATACATTCTTTTTAAAGATATGCGGCAAGATGTTAATTTGTCTTTCCATCTATCTCTTGTACTGTTTTTATTGCAATAACATCTGGCCCTCAGGAACAGACATTTTATTAATGCTAGTTAAAACAAAACCAGAAAAAACTTGTGACTGTCTGTGTCTTTTTTACTATGTGGCATTTAGCATTTATTCATTTTGTTTAGGGAAGTTAGCTAGAAGCCTAGTAGAAATATAGCTGTAGCTAAACTGAAGATGGATCATGGTTCTATCCATAGTCAAAAGCTTTTTCAAAGGTCAGATTCCAACACAGTGTGTGCAAAATTTTGAGCTGTATGTTTAATTGTGTAAAAGTCATTTTAGGCTGCATCCCTCTTTGCCCACACTGTTGTTCTTCCAGAGTATGCTAAAGCTTTCAATGGTTCATTCAAATGTAGTTATGTCATTGCACATTTTCAAGTACTGCCATTGTCCCAGCAGTCTTTGTTAGCTGCCTACAAGCTTTGTATTTTCCAGTAAGTGCCTTGAGGTAAGAACACTCACATGGACGTTTTCTGATCTCACAACAGGCAGTTGTGGTGATCACACAATTTTGACATTACTCACTAGAACTGCTTTTACACACTGGTTTGGCCCACCTAGATTCTGCTTCATCCACGGTAGCTGTTCTTATTTCTTTAGAGTCTGTCACATCTTTAACTGTGAAATGTCATTTCACTTTCTTTAGATTTATATCCCTTTTCTGGCTAGCAAGTTCTTTTTGATGCTGGTGTCCTCATCACAATGGCTACTTCAAAAAGCTTTCCCTCTAGATATTCTTTTCCTTAATGTAAATACTTTTCAGGTGTTGCTTACTATTGAGTTTTTTTTACCTATCTTAAAAGTTAGATTTTAGCAGCTATGTCACTGACTGACTTGATGATACTACTTAATATTATCTTTTGTGTCCGTTTACAATCCCGTCTTTAAAATGTCTCATCAGAAAAAAGTCTGCTATTGAGTGGCCAATCAACCCAAACCCTTCCTTCTAAGATTAGACATTGAGTCACTTTGCAGATTATTTAATCCTGTATTTCATATATGTTCCTTCTCCTGGGTTTGGAAGAATTCCATTAAAAACCAGAGAAGGCAGTGTTTCCCAGCTGGCAGCTGTTTGATCCTGTTCTTGGTGAAACTTTGCAGTGACATTTATCAGCATGAATAGGATTAATGAATGCTTCTGTTCTCCCATGAGATCTTTTTGTAGCTTGGGACAAGTATTCTTGCTCCTGCCACACCATCTTTGCTTTCCTCCAGATCAGCTTTGATGACTTGCTCATAGACTCTTCCATGAAAATCCTCAATCATTCATACAAAACTGATTTTCATGTTGTAAATCTGCTTCACACCTTATCCTATCTGCTATTTCTTTATCCCTAATTTTTGTCTTTTTCTCATCTCTGTTATGATTTTCTATATAGTGCAATTCCTTTTTCCTCACGATCCTCTTTATTTTCATTGCCCCTTCCTCTTCTTACGGACCTAGCTGCTTTTCTTTCCCTCTTGGTGTGCCTGCCAGTTTCTGCTTTCTATTTCTCCACCTTGGTAGTATAGTCAGCTGTCTTTTTTCTTACCTTGTATTCATTGCATGAATGGCTACTTTTCTTTTCTGTATCTCTGTGTTTCAGATCATAATTTTCTTCAGGCATTTACAGTTCTTGAATCTTCCATGATGTGTTGTCATTTCTTCTCCTTCATGTCCTTAAGTCCCCTTTAAATACTTGATTCTATGTACCCATGGCAACAGCCACTTCAGATTCTATGACCAAAGCAAGCACTGAATTAATTCTGCAGTGCTTTTCTTGTTTACCATATCACATAAAAACTGGAGAGCTGATTTTTCTTATCTGATGACTCATAACTCTCCAGTAGAACTGATGTTTAAGCCTTTTTCTTCGGAACTGAGTGAACAACTCCCAAAGAAAAAGTAATTTAGTGAAAGTAACCTTTTTTCTTCTTTTCTAGTTACCATGAAACAGAATCTGTTGGATTTTTGCAAAGACTAAATATTGAATTTACTTGGGGCGTGTCGAGCTTTGTAATATTCTTCCACAAACCTTTAGAGAAGAAAGCCAGTGATGAGCACCACATACCTGGTATGGTGAGGGAGGAAATAGGATAGACCAACTTGGTTAGCAGCCATCTGTCACTCCCACAGACACTGCCTCTTGTGAATGAGTGACTGAAAACGTGTGAAACAATGCAGTAGGTTCAGCCTGAGGTGATGGCTTTGCAAATCCTTGGCAAATGCTAGTAGGAAGCTGCAAGAATCCTTCAGTCAATAAGGACAGCTGCTGATAAGCTCATATTGAATGATAGATAGCACCGACTAACATATTAAGAAAACTGTACAGCTGTTACATGTATAAAATGCATGTTATCAATGAGAAAATTAGTAATGAAATGCAGAAGTGGCTGTGATACATAGAAGGATGCTTAATTAAGCAGGGGTGTAGGTGTATACCGAGTTGATTGAACTTGTGAGATAAAGTTCTCGGGCGGTTCCTCATGGTAATCATGCTAGAAAGAACCTGCTTATCTGATTATACAGATTGTGAAGACTAGTTCTTTTAGCAAAAGACTCCCCTGCAAATAAGATCCATCTTGACCATCTGTTGCCAGACGGAAGTATTCTACTTCTGGATCTCTGGCTGCAATGACATATTTAGACAATGAGTCTTTCATGGTTAGATCCAAGGTACAAACATATTGAGGTTATATTTTCTGTTTACTTGGCCTAAAGTTATAGTATGGCTCTATACCCCTGTGAACATGCTGTTAGATAGTAGATAGAAAATCCAGCAATTCACACCCACCCTTAGTGACGTATTCCAGTTGCTTGAATAAAAAGTACCAAATTTGTCAGCAAAAAATTTAAAGACTACGTAGAGGCCCTCTTTCACTTTTATTTTGAAATCTGTAAATTTATTTGAGGAGTCTGAATGATTCAGCATATGTGGTGGCCAGTGCAGGCAGTGTTTTGGTATTTAGGCAGGCCCAGAATACAGCTCATCAACTCATATATCTCCACTTACAGGTCTGTACTTAAATCTCCCTGGTGAAAAACAAAATTGCCTTTTTTCTTTTCTTCGTGTAACTTATTTACTGTGACTTGGTAGTTTTCTGTCTTTTTTTAGTGAACAGAGGTTAGGAGGAAGTTTTAATGAAGTATAAAGATGATTATCATGATTAAGTTCTTTGAAGTTTAATTGTGACTTTTTGAACACAAATTAGGTTTCATGCAGAAGCTGAGAACTTTTAGTGAATTTTATTTCAGCAGAAATAATGCCAGGTTTTAGTCTTAGATTAGCTGAGTCTATCTGGCCTGAAGGAAATAGAACAAAAAAGTGGAATCTGAAGAAATAGCATATAAAGATTTATACATGGCAGCCTCCATCAGATTTTTCCAAATGGGAAATAATTGATAAATTATTATGCAGCAGTGTCATAGAGACTCTCATACTGCTGACATTGTGTACCACTTTGATCTTGAAAAAGAAGAATGATACCTGCTCCCATCTGTAGTTGTATCACACCTTTTTGGCAATACAGAATTTGCTTAGATAGTCATACGGGGAAAGTACTTAATGTATTTTAGGATACAGTTGAAAGAAAAGCAGCAGCTAAAGGCTGGGAAGGAAACCATTACAGTGTATTCAGCCCAGCTCCCCAAAAACCACCATCAGTAATTCTGCAGATCAGCAGTTCAAGAAAACTTGAAATGCACTATTCTTAAATACAAATTAATTTTGATATGCATGTGATATACTCTATTCTTCTTCTTTGCACTTTTGGTGAACATTAGTGCAATTAACTTTTTCTGCAAAAAATATTTAGAAATAGTAAATTTCACAAGCTGACATGTGAGCTAACTTTTAATTAATACAAGGTGGAATTGATCCTTGTAACAAAAAAATAATGTGTGATTAACTAATCACAAATAATGTGTCATAACTAATCAACATTACTCAAAATTTGAATATTTGGCAATTAAGGGTATTTTAAAAATCAGAACAGAAATGTCAATGCTGAATAAATTTAAGGAAACCACAGTATGGCCTCACTGCTATAATTTTGTTTTAGTAATACTGTTAAGAGACACAGAAAAAGTACATAAATCAACTGGGTAAGTTTTATCAGCAGCTGTCTGATATCTGATTCCAGATGATGACAAGTCCATGTCCATTACTCACAGCTGGCCAGCTCCACATCTATTGCTGGATAGTGGCTGTGACTGATCACTCCCAGAGCTGAGATAAGGAATGCCCAAACTGGAAAGAACTGAAAGTGTGCCTGGCCAGGAAGTACTTAAGTGACTCTAAAGACTCAGCTTAGCATTAAGTGAGGCAATGAACTGTGGGACAAAAGATGGTTATCATATGTAGGTACAACCATGGATACATCAATCAGGCTTGACTCACCCACTGCCTCCACAGCACTCCAGCCACACCTGTGAGGAACCCTTGGCAGCAGTAATTCTAGTGTCACCAGAGTGTGATTAAAAGAAATCCCTTTAAATTTGCATGTTTTATTTGTGAATTATTTGTTCAGATCTTTTAGGATTGAAGACTTGGTTCCATTGGGTTTAAAACAAGTGTAATATTGCTACCCCATTGCATGGCCAGGGTCATTCATATCTCCCTGGCCATTGGTAATGCACAGAGAACTGCAGCTGATTTGGCCTCACCTTGTAAATCCTCTCCTGACTGGAGAACAAGCTACAGACTAAGACATAACATTCCACATATTTGAATATTTTGATTCTAAATCAGAGAGCAAAATGAAGACAAAATTTGTATTATTCCAGACAGTTACACTGCACTAACTATTCTGGTGAATTTCTGTGGAGATTCCCACAGTCAGCTGCCTGTGTGGGAAGGTGTCTGTGGAGATGCCTTCTGAGTGGCAGGGGCTTCCTGTTATTGTGGTAGAGAATTGCTGTCATATCCGTGGTAGATAGGATTTTATGTCAGTACCAGAATTTTGCTCTTTGACTCCACTGGGCTCCTTTTTAAGTACAAAGTTATAGGATTGAGATTTGCCTTGATTTCACAACTGGAGTAATTTTATGGAACTTTTTTATTGGTTAATCCCACATTAATTTGCCTGCTTGCAAAACAAGTGCATTCTTCCCTCATCTTCTTAGCAGAAAAATGACCTTGTTATTTCTGATACTGCAGCTTGTTGGGCAAAACTTAATCCTGTCACTACAAACATAATCCCATGAATCCTCTTCTTGCTGATAACACTTTTTACTGTCTGAACTCCTGTGGGAGCTTTTGATTTGGTGTTCGACAGGCTTCCAGGTCCTTCTAATGTTAATCTCCAGATAATGAGTAATCTAAGAAAGAGAGGGATATAGTTTCTCTAGTTCCTAGCTTTCATCTTTCATGGTAATAAGATTGTCACTTTATGCTGTTCTAACTGTTCTACAGTTTTTTAAAAACGAATTTTATTTAATTTCAAGACAGGACAGCACAATTTGGCTTTCAATATCATCACAAATGATACACCCATCAGAAGGTCAGCAGGGAATGAAGAAACAAAACATTTGTGCGACATATGTGGAAATCACTGGGGAAAATACTGTGTTGGTATATATTGCACTGCTTCCAGTCTGCTGGTGCCATTTTCCCCATGTTTCAGTTACTCTTGACATATATGTTGCTGTCTATTGGCAATCACTGAGAGCCTAGCAGATGTTACAGGGCCCTTGCTGGCTGTGGATTAATACACTTGTGAGGTGGAAGGTTATTTCAAGGAAGTGGCAAAGAGAGTAAATGCCCTGGGCTTCAGAGGGATTGAGCATCTGAGTTCATTACTAAAGTTCACCAGTTAGTGGCACTCATGAATTTTCAGGTAGCAGAAGCAGCCAAGTGTGCCATTCCCTGCTCTAATCAGGGTGATTTGCAACTGTTCTTCTCTTATGTGTCTCTCAGCTGATAACAACTTATTCTTACACATTTTGTATGTCATTGGTTTCACAGTTTGCTTTTGAAAATACGCTAAATGCTGTCTTTATCTGTATAATCTGCATCCAAGTTGTCTTAAATAGTAATTCTCCCCCAGCATCTTTACCATCAGTGTGTGCTGTGTTTCTTCTGTTCCTTTTTCCTGTTATGTATACAGAGATAAGCTCTCTCTCCTGTTGGAGAGAAATGCCCCTCATGTATTTCTCTGACAAATCTAAAGCTTGAAAGGATCATCATTCCTATGTTTTCATTTTACAGTATATTTTTAAGAGAAAAGCAATTTGAAAACATCACATATTTGGCTGAGAACAAACTCCCTAGCATTTTACATGAAAAAGGTATAGACATTAGTGTACAAAATTCTCTGTTTTATCAGTCCTATCTGCAGACAAGTTCTTTGATATTCTGTAGTTTGGTTTGATATTCAGGTTACATTACATACCAGACTCATCTCTATTCTGTCAGTTATTTGAAGAATGCCTTTGCTGTTCATAGAGTTAGCTTCCCACTGTTCTGTCTGTCCTCTGTCCTTACACCCTGGGATCAAAACTAATATGCATGTCAGAGAAAAGTGACTTTTAGTTACTCCAGCACCAAGTTTAAAATGTAAGAGAAATCCTCTTGGTGAAAGAGGAATAATAGTGTGAATATAAGGAATAACTGAATAAACTCTGTTCCTCCAAAGATTGTTCTGAATATACATTTCAGTATTTCCACCATGAATATGGTTCAGGTTATTATGGTATTTTTCTCTGCTTTAGATAATGCAAGAATTCTTTCTGGTACAAAATGGACACTTTGTTATCTGTGAAAGCCTGAGCAGTGTTTGAAAAAGCACCTGTCCTTGTGCATATGCATGGAACTGAGAGGTAGCTGGAACACAGATAAAAATCAAAAGGAAGAATTATACTAACAGCAG
Organism: Vireo altiloquus; assembly: GCA_013396875.1. NCBI lineage: Eukaryota > Metazoa > Chordata > Aves > Passeriformes > Vireonidae > Vireo > Vireo altiloquus. Next base: position 1,385,549 of record VZRF01012999.1, on the reverse strand, counting down.
TCAGTTTTCATAAGTAGAGTATCAATTACTATAAAAATTAACTTTAAATATTTTCCTCAGCACTCCAATGACCTTCAGCAGGAACAAGAGCCATGAAATGTAAGTAGTAAGTCTGAAACTCCTCAACTCTGCACAGCAACTACAGTTCTTGTGTAGCTGGGTATCAGGGCTGTGCCTTTGTGCTCACCAATCTTCCACCACTGGGTGCTGCAGCAACACTCAATCCAGCCACCTGCAGAGACAAAATCGTGGACAATTTAAACAGTGGACTAACATGAGTGCTGAATGAATTCTTAGCCGCCTTCACAGCAAAGTGTTTGACTAATTAGTACAGGAACCATCTCGGTGGGAATTTTGGACTGCCCCAAAGGCTTCCCCAGGCAGCTCCTGCCATGCCCAGAACAATTTGTGTGTTTCAATGTGTTGATTATTAACCTGGGCAGGAAATCTGGACCTTCCAGAAATTCCTCAGCTGGTTCACCTTAGAAAATTGATCCAAGTGTATATAAATACTCTTTAGCCCACATACTCTAAGCTCTCCTGCTTTATATTCATGCAGCGCATTCACCCTCCTTACAAATATGATTAATAGCTATGGTACAAATGAGAGAAATGACAGTAACTCAGAGGAAAACATCATCATTCTTTGTTTTTCTTTCTTTCTCTTCGTTAAAATGTTGTAATCTTCTCTATTCTCCATTACCTCGATGAAGACTATAAAGATTTGACACATAAAAATGGTTTCGTACCATGAAGATTTTCTTCACAGCACAGTGACCTTATTTCCTTTTTCCTTGACTAATTCAGTGTTTCCCAGACACATTCTCTGTTTAGCTTCTCACAAGCCACTACATTTTTACCGCACTGGGGGGCATAAGTACTACTGATATTTCTAGTGAGCTTTATTTGAATTTTAGTAGATTTTTTTTAAGTTTAGAGCATATCTTGCATCTCCTGATTTACTGGAAAGTAATTCTTCCTCGGCAGAGGTGAAATTCACCCATAAATGGAAAGGGACAACCAGAACAGAATACGCCATTTGTATTTCTAGATAAATCCTAAGTTACAGGGAAACCTGTAATGAAACAGGCAACTAGTAATGATAGAGTAGCATCTTAGATCTGCTTGGAACTTGTATAACACACTGTCTTTCACCCAAAATGCCAGAAGCCAGACATACAAATGGCAGCTGTGGATAATAGAAGTAGCAGAATAGTGAGAACTGGGAACTCCATTTCAGAACTAAGGATATTTGAGTTAATTTTTCTGGCTGTGACAGAAATGCAGTATTAAATAAATCCCTTGAATTCATAGTCAAGCTATGAGCACAAGTACTTCCTCTTCTGTTTCTCAGTAAATTGGAAGTGATTATAATCTAGGCATATTTTTACATTGAAAGTTATTTATAGTTTCCCAGAGCTCATTGCTGATGTCACATACTGAGAAGAGGTCTCAGTGCATCTGAAGAACCTGAGTCAGTAGGTATGCCTAGAAATTGTCCATAGAATTCATTTCTAGGCCCTATGCAGAGCAGTGACTACTTTTTTGTAAAAACATTCTGCTGCCATGGCCATGGTCTTGCTGCCCAGTTCCTACCCCCTTTACAGGAGATAGGAGTTGGTGGTTTAGGGGTTGCAGTCGTAGTGCTGGGTTGATGGTTGGACTTAATGTTCTTAAAGCCAACCTTAATGATTCTATGATTCTATGAAAACCCTGCCCTAGAAACACGAATGCAATTGTTTCATGTTGAGGAGAGGTACAAATTGAGTGAGTTTTGATCCGAATGGGATCAGAAACAATGAGAGCAGGTTTGCATTGATTGTGCTGAGTGAGGATATTCAGCCTACAGTCAAGTGTGAAGTTCACATTTGGCTCCCATGCTGCCGTCGTTCAGAGCTGCTGCAGCTCAGCCAAATGCTCTTGTCCAGAGCTCCTCCTGGAGGTTTGTGCTTGCTGTCTCTTCCCAAACCAGCACAGCTGTGAATATGATGCCCTAGTCTGGCAGTGAGGCAGATTGGTGATGATATGTGGCAGGGGTAGGCTTGTCTGGAAAGGAATCCTGTAGGTTGTTGTTAGGCATGCCCCCAGAACAGCGAAGAGGGAGACAGGCTGCCTAGTGCACACAGTGGGGTGCTGCCAGAGAAACTGTTTCATAGGCTGCCTAGTAACTAGTTACATAAAAAGTCTTCATATCATTAAAACAGAACTAGTTCTTTACCAAGAGATATTTATAGGGATGCTTGTAGCATTTCAGCCATACTCTCACAGATGGCTTCTTATGTCTCATTCAGGCTCACTCATCCTTCTCCAAACTCACAGCAGCAACCTCTGGCAAGGCAATTTTGTGTATTGTGTGCATTTATCCTGTGTAAAGAATCTTCCAGGCTGTGACCAGTGCCTATTTCTGTGCTACGGAAAAAATAATTCTGGGATACATCTCAGGCTCTAGAGTTCATCCCCATTTGAGTGCACCGAGAGCTTTTGACACTGGCCAACACATATCTGCAGTACTCACCCAACATTATCAAGAATGTGTTACTCCTTTGATGCTATTCTGGAGAAGTCCAGTCTTAGGCACTTTTGATTCTTGAGGTAACAGTGGAAGAGAAGTCACATATTGGTCCTTAATACTCGAAGCTGGTTCCCTTTTCTTCGATGTATTATTAGCACTCAATAAATAATAAATAACTGCTGTGTTGGTATCTCTTTAGTGAACTGAGTCCATGGTCCCAATGTGCAGTAGCTGTGCATGCACATCTCCATATGCAATATTAATGGTTGTATTATGTAACTGTATAATGGAGTGTCAAGGAGTCTCTGGGACTATTGCCTGAGAGAGGATTTGAAAGGAATATGAACAGCAGAATTTGGCCCTGGATTCATAAAGGTAAATTGATCAACAGTAGAGCGCCATTTTCTATTTACTTGATAAATAAATTCAGCCTCCTGAGAGAAATTCCAAGAACATATGCCATATTTGCTTGCTTATGAAGCACTTTTTTGTTCATTGCTTTGGATAAATACAAGCTGAATGCAGATAACTGCTGCTGTGTTTTAGAGCACCAAAGACAGGGCTAAAAATGCCCAGAGTGACTGGGTCACAGCTCCAAGACTCCCAGCTCCCCTGGAGACCTGGCTGGTGTGTGCCGAAGTCTCACAGGACTGAGTAAACTCTCTGCTTCACATTGCTACTGACTCTCTCAGGAGGGGAGGGAGGCACAGTGTCAGGCTCCCCAGGCACCTTCATGAGGGGAGCAGAGCACCAGAGATGATAAGTGCACTGCTGGGAGCCAGGCTGTACACACAGAGCAGAGTTTGTTTTTCTGATATTGCTTGGAAGCATCTGCTTTCTCTTCTCTTTAGCGTGCTGACTCCTGGACTGCTGAGTCCGAAGCCCTGTGTGAAATATGCACATGCACAGGCAGGGCATGAGAGGAAGAAAAAGTCAGCTGCAGTTTACTAAAGCATCAGAGGAAGAAAGGGAATCAAAGATGAAATTGGGAGGCCATGGAAGACAGAGAGAAGGAGATGGAAGATGATGAAAGATGTGCTTCATGCAAGAAACTGAATGAGGGAAAGGATAAAGAGAAACTGGAGGGAGAATACAGGGAAACCAGAAGGAGAGAGCGTAAAAAATGGGTGAATGGTGAGACATAAATGAGGAACAGTGAGGAGAACAGCTGGGAAAACCAGAAGACGACTAATGGACTATTTCAGTATCTTTTAGGAAGAGCCTAGAGGGAAGCTTTTAAAGTAGAGCTTTAAAAATTAAATAATCAGAGAAATAGTGGTTATATTGGTTGTGTGGGGTGTTTTTAAGGAAGAAGAGAGCAATCTAGAGGGACTACCCAGCATTTAGAAGTTTTAAAATTCTTGAAGATTCTGACTTCTCTAGAGATCTTAGCCAATTTACTATATCAGTCATGGGTTGTTTCCTAGTATCATTACATCCACAGTACTTTGTTTTCGGCTCTACTATTTCCTATAGCAGAGATTACTAGTGCAGGTTTTTCTTTTAGGCAGTTATTGCTTTTTTTTTTTCAATTTTAACAACAGATCTTAATTTTCTTGCAAGGGAATAGGAAAGTTTTTGTAGGTGCAGTGTTGAAAAAAATATTCTGTGGATCCTTAAGAACCAAAGTCCTGCTGTACTGAGATTGCCAGATACAACTTCACAGCTTGGTACTTCCTTTTAGTCCTGTGTTCCCAGGCTTCTGGAGAAACCTGATGGATTAAGATTTAAATTTTGAAAACTTTTAAGCCTTCAGCTAATGCTTCTTCAGCAAAGTCCTCTTGTCTATAATATGCTTAAGTTTCTTTGAAGTCAATAGAATTAGAAAAACTCTGCCAAAAAGAGCTAAAGGATTTTTCTTGTTGACGTATGCAGGGATATAATTAGTACAATTTTAAAAACAAATCTTCATATAGATGCTATTATTTGGAATGAAAATGACTGTAATCTATGTAACAAAATTGTAAAACCTAAACTAACTTGGAGATCTTTCATACTGGAATAAAGAAGTACATGTGAACAGTCCACTGATGTAATGCTTACCATTTGATTTTTTGGTACAAATCTGCATTTTAAGCAGGCCTTTTCTAGTTTGCTGTCACAACATTGTTACAAGCAAGGTCAGCTTCTCATAGACAAACATGATATCCTGTGTTTCCTTCACAGGTGGACATGATTTCGAGCAGCAGGTGCCAGTCTCAGAGAAGCCACATGATGTTGCCATGCTCTATATTATTTGAGGTAAGAAGATATAGTAGGCACATTGCAAAGTTCTTCGGTGTATTTTTCAATAACATACTCTCAGCAACTATCAATATATTATTTATGTTTATGTTTACAGGCTGCTCTCTGTTGGTTCATAATCACTTGCAACTGCTGTGAACACAATTCCTGTCCCTATACTATTCCTTCATGGGAGGGAATGGAGGGAGTCTCTATGCCTGCAATTTAATTTTAAGAGATTGTGATGTTCTGAAGTGCCAGAATATAGGGAAGTGAAGTACCTCTGAGTTGGACCCATAATTATAGGATTAAATCTTGATAATAATACTCTATAATAATACTCTATAAGTCTAGAATTCTTTTCATTCTTAAATCACTTTACATTTCAGAGTTACGTATCTTGTGGAACCCAATAAAATATTGCTATGAAGGAGAATGTAACTCTCCACAGAGCAGGTTTTACACAAGTAACTCAGTTTAGGATAGGTGTGCTTGTTTATATTGGCAGAGATTTTGTTCCCATTTTTCTTAAGCCATCCAAAACATTTGCTTCACACAAAAATTTCAAGCACCATTTTGCTTATCTTTTAGTGCATGCTAATTATACTGAAAAATCCTGATGGCTCTTCTCAGGCTGCCAGCTGACTTGGCCTGAGGGAGCCTGAGGGAAAAGATTAAGCTGTATTTTCAGCACAGTCTTTCCTGACTTACGTGTGCACACTGCTAGCATTGGGTTCTGTGGAGTGCAGATCAAAGTGGAACCTCTTCAGATGAGCATTTCTTAGTTTGAGTGAGAGAGTGGGGCATTTGCATTCAATTTTCTGCTCAGCCGCAGGCTCGTGCACTGTACTGAACACCACTTGGGCCTTACTGCAGAGGCAATTAGGCCTCGTGATTCCTGCATTTCAGGCAATCAGTCGTTCTGGAGGTTTCAGTGGTGCTTAGTATTGGTCTTCAGAAGTAGGACCTGAGAAGTTTTAGGATTTTCCTGTGAATCTAATTCCTAGACTCTGCATCTTGGTACCTGTCTCCTTACCTCATACTGATACTGGGAAAGCAGTACTTTGCTTCCTGTGGGATGCATGGATCCTTCTGTGATACACTCAGAGTTATCTGACAAATGGAGAGCAGGGAATGTCTTGAATTGTGGGAGAATATAGCAGCATGTCAAGCAGAAGTTTTTTATGGTGTAAACATTATGACTTAAGTGACCTTTCCTGAAGAAATTCTCATCCTCAGTGGAGTCATGGAGCCTTCTCTGCCTCTTGAATTAAGGTGTTTGGGGTTTTTTATCAGCACATTTTGGAAGTTATTTCCATGTGAATAGAAAATTGCTTCAATGTCTGATATTATTTCTGTCACATAATTTCAACAAGTTTTGTATTTTGGTAATTTATGTTCACTGTTTTCAAGTGATGTTTGTGATCCATTGTGACACAAATTACTGCAGATCCACTGGCTTTTCTCGCTTGTGCTATGTCACACTTAGCAGCAAGACTCATGGCCTTTGTATCATCAAATCTAATGGCATCAGGCGATCCAAAACTGTGATGATGTCATGATGCTATTATATAAATTTGGAATGAAATTAATTAGGGAGAGGGAACAGAGCAACTAGACCTGCAGATGTGGATTAGGAAACATGATTTCTCCTCCTGAATGTTGGAGGGAATCAGTTAACCTCATTCAATTTCTGGCATAATTTGAAAAATCTGCATAAGAATTCTACACCCACATTTGGTAAGTCACACAGGTGGAAAACAACAAATATGTTGTAGCAGATTGTATTCTACAATCTCTTGTTATTATCATTGTTCTCCAGGACCAAAAGGTGATCCAAATGGTGTATCAGCTGTATTTCTTTTTTTAAACCAACTGGATGGGATGAGTATGCAGAATTTGTGCCTCTGGGTTTAGGTGATTAAAAAGTCTGTGAGTTTTCTCAGCCTTCCTTTAAAAGCCTCATTACATGTCCTCCCTACCATTAAAAGGAAATAGCAGCCATGAGGTGGGAGTGGCAGCAGTGTAACTCATTTGGTGATGGCTACTTGCAGTGACATGATGTGCCTGCAGTTTATAGGACTGGACCATCTGTCAGAGAAACTCTTTATTTGCAGAGGTACAGTAGTAACTCAGTGGCCACTAATGAGTGGCTTTTCCAGCCTGTATTTCAAGTATCTGTTTTGCATGGACCACAGTATAAATCTGCTTTTCTGAAAGTCTGACAGCCTTTGTTGGCTTGACTCTCGGAGTCTTTGAGCAGGAGTAAATGGGTCCAGGGTGTGACATGGGACTGTACACAAGTTCTAGGTTGTTTCTTAGGGAAATGTGTCTCAGATGCTGTTGCTCTCTGTGCCACTGGTGTCCTGGCAGCACTTTCTCCTGAGCTCTCCAGCAGTGGGTGAAGAGGGGCTTAACCCTCAGCTGAGGCTTGGCCTGGCACTCGTGGCTGGGAGCTGAGCAGGGCCAGCACAGCGTGTGGCAGCCCAGTGAAAGCTGTATGATGGTCAGTAAGTACTTCAGCCCAGGAAGGAGATGGGAGTGTGCTTGTTGGAAGTTACGGCAGGGAATAGTTATGTACATGTTAGTCAAGTTCTATTTCACTCTCCTCAGAAAAATATTACTTTTTCATGAGTAGCCTGCAGGTTAGGAGTGAAAGAAAAGGTGGAGATCAGAGTGATTTACATTAGAGGTGTACTAAGAGAGTTTCTCTCTTGCAAGAAGGCAGAACTAAATTTTCTGTGCTTCTTAGAGCTCGTTTACAAGCATAGGCTCAATTAGTTTCTGTGCTCTTGCCCTTTTTAGCAGTATTTAATGAAATTTTTTCCTAGTTAATTTCTAGCCTTGTGAGAGAAATTATCTAAGCAGATGTACAGAAACTTTCAGTGATAAGAAAACCAGGCTCTCTGCTTCATTCTTCTTGTGATACTAAGCTTTATACCTTTCAGTGTCAGCTTTTCTCTGCTGAACAGTCTTGTAAACTACTACTCACAGCATTTCCAAAAATTTCTGTCCTATTCAATTCACAAATGATAGAAAAGGTGCGCCTGGGTATTCTGTCTTTTGTTTCAGATTCTTTCATTAGTCTAATTCAAAGAAATTAACCTCATTTAATCTGTTGATCCTAGTGGATAGAATTAGAAGTTTATATCTGCTTACCCAAGCGGGAGGGAAAAAACCTGTAAGTTCTGTAAGGCTTTGCAAGCTCAAACCTGAATCTGCACATTTGAGCTGTACAGAGCCTGAGCTGCACAAACATGTGTCACATTCTGCTGCTGTTAAGGGCTTCTGCTGGTTCAAGGCATCATTTATGCAGTCTGTACTTGTGTTTTATGGGAGCCCCGGTGGTGTAGTGGTTAAGCATACAGCACAGTAATTGCCGGGGCCCAGGGTTCAAGTCCCGGTCGGGGATACTCCCCGGGCAGGCAGAGCTCGTTAGCCCTGCAAGGGGGCAATCTGCCTATGTCCTGAGGAGGAACTCACTGCCACTGTCCAGAATCGCTTTGGCCCGGCAGAAGAACCTCGGGATTACAGGGTGGGCTCAGATCTGCGCGCCCTGTGTCTCACCTAAAAAATCCAGTGCACAGGCTGGAAGGTCTGAAAGGAAAAAGAGGCCTCCCCGGATCTTCGTACGCGAAGGCTGGCCAGCAAACTTGTGTTCTATATAATTGAATTCTAGTGGTATGTTGTTGCATTTGTTTATTTATTGTTTTCTAGCTAGTACCTTTTGCATTAAAGAAGTTAGTGTAAGCATTAGACTTTGAGATTCATGTCCTAAAAGCCATGCAATATCAGAAGTTAGTTTCTCCAGCAGTACCAACACATGAAGCTGTTATGACAGACCATATATTTTGATTCCAAAGGGCAATTATTGTCCAAAATTATTGTTCAATTTTCCTTTAACCTAAGTTTTCCCTACTTTGTATCTTGTTATGCAAAACCTGATTTCTTTCTGTTTTCTCTGAGATGTTTTAAGTCATTTTTTGATAGGTGAAGTATTTTTTTTAACATGTATGCTGAAAACAGATGTCAGGTAGCAGCTGTGAGGCAGCCTTAGCTGTCTCTCTCTCTAAGGGAAATACTTGGGACAAGGCAGTTGGCTGTCTGACTGCCTGCTGGACTCAGCCTTAACCACCCGAGACCTAGTGGTCTCGCCTTGGACCAGGTGCAAACTTTTGCTCATCTTTCACACTTTTGCAATTTGAGACTTAGGAATTCTCACACTAGAATAATTAAGTGTATTGCTATCATTTAGCAATTTAAGCAATCTATATTACGTGTTTTTTTCTGGCTTTCACTTTTTTTTCCACTTGTGCCTAAAAGTATGCTCACTGGAATCTCTAGAGTAGGTGTAATTCTTTCACCTGTTATTAACCTTTAGAAATTCCTAAACTTACCTTTTCTGAATGAAGGAATTAGACTATTACTAACTCTGGCAGTGGGCAGATGCTTTAAGGAATGTTCCTGTGAGAATATTGATTTCTGTGTACTTCAGGTATGTCATCAACGTATCTAAATTTTGTGAAAGTTTTGTTATTGTGCAAGGAACTTCTGAATTCTTAGAAGAGAGCTATGAATTATGTGTAACTACACTGACAGACTTTGTGCTTTTTAGGGTTTTTTTTGGGGGGATATGTTTTGTAGCAATACAGCAATATCTTATTTTCATGTTTCTCAGGAGATCCTGACTGTCATTTCTCTCTGCCTTGGATATACACTCTGCAGAGCTCTTTATGCAATTTACTCTCCACTGAATTGGGAGCTTTTTTATAGCTGAGAATCAAGATGACTCAGAATATTTAGAGCTGATTCAACAGCAGGAGGTCAATCCTAGTTTCTCCTTTAACCTTTGGATTCTAAGGATTTATTTTCTGCCTACGAAGGACATAATTTATAATCTCTCTCTTGTGCAATTTTTCTCATCCTACCATTTTCTTCTCCTCCTTTTTTTCCTCTGTTTCCAGTATCTAAGTAGCTTTTCAACAGTCTTAAAAACTGGCCAGTAAGCCCTCTAACATAGGAGGCTGAAACTAGTGGTGTGAATTTGTGGTGATACTGGAAAGCCAACAGTCAGTATTTCACATCACCCATCAAAATAGCTAGCCTTCAAAATATCAACTTTTCAAATTATCTATATTTGAATTTATAACTCTGAAAATGCATATTTTCTTTCAATCTAATTTTTTTTTTTTTTAAATGGACCGTAAAGATATTTCACTGAAGTGAAACACTAGATACATGTACTGAAGTCTGCTCTTAGATGAATAAAGTATGGTTTCTGCTGCTACTAAGTATTTTTTGGATGTTCATTTATTTGTGTATTTATTTCCATTCCAAGGCTTTTAATCCCCTTTAGGTGTGGAGTAAGACTTTTCTTTTTCTTCAATGTGACATGAAACAGCACATGAACAAGTAAAAATCTGAACTGCTATGCAGATTTATTTCTAATGACTTCTAATTATGCTGTTACATATTGATCTCATCAATATGATTTGATCTCATCCCATGATTTAGCTCTTAAAGCTTTGCATAGCCATTTGAATGCAAAGTGTGGGTCCTGAAAGGAATTGCAGAAAGTATAAAGGTTATGATAGCAGTTCTACCATAATAGTAATAAAAAAATTAACAATAATTAAAAATATATTCAGCTGTTTTATTAAGTATGTTGTAAAAAAAAAGAAAAAAAAAAAGAAAAAAACCAATGTAGTGCTTTAAATACCATAGATAAATGTGAAATACAGGACAGGATCAAATATGTACAGTTTTGGATGGAATTGAAGTTCTACAGAGATTTGATAGGAAATAAATCAATAAACTATAGCTGAAAATGCTGCTCTATAGCTTCCAGTGACTTTGACTCTCTTTGGTTTAGAATTACTCCTTCAATTAAAAGTAGCCCTTTCACTTATTTTGAAATGAGAAAGTATTCCCTGTATTTTCACTCAGGGAAAATACAGTTTTGACTGTCCTGCATATTTCTTAGGGCATCTGGCACAAAGAAGTTGCTTAGGGAAATACATGAGTTTTGACCTAGGAAGTGAATTGCTTAGGCAGTCTTTGTCATTAAATTTGTCCAGGATGTTATAATCTTACAAAACATCTCTTGTGATTAACTGTCCTCTAACCCCATTCCAAGAAAAAAAAATTCACTGGTCCTTTTAAAATCTTACTGAATTTGATGTATAAATTATCTGTCAAAGAGCATGGAGGGAAACTGTGGGAGAGTTTCCCATTCAGGTAGACTCTTCTTTTCCTTTGTGAACATAGCAAAATTTATCAACCCAGATTCTGATCTTTGTGAAATTTATTGCCATACATTGATTAGCCTACATTTACTCTATTGTTCCTTTAAGGCACTTTTGGATTGAAATTACCTTTCCTGGAAGTAATTCCTTCACAATTCTTTTCAGTTGCTAATTTCTGTTATTCATTTTAGTAATGCCTTGCACTGAAAAATATATGTGCCAAAATACAGATCTGTTTTATCATTGCTAGAAAGGAATAGCCTGCTGATAGAAACAGGGGAGCCTCTGGTTATCTGTGTAGTATTTAACTTTCAAGAACAGCAACCCATTTTATTTGACAATGCCCTGAAAAATTAAACTTCCAGCCATATCTAACAGGATGATAAACATTCAAAGAGAAGAGGATTTCAACATTAATCATTCACTGGGAGCAATGCAATGGAGAGAACAAGCTGATGCTGATGAAAAGCACTAGCTGTGCTAATGAAACCTTTTAATGTCTTCTACTGACAAGGCAGGCATTGGAAAGCTTCTATTTCTTTGAAATGGATAAAGCACAGTAATTCAATAAATGTTCTTTATTTGTAGTCTTACCAATCAATTTCTGAGCTTAGCTCTCACAAGTAGCAGTAATAGCCTAGTAAGCATTTGCACCTTTAGCAGGTTGTTTGTGTAACAGAGAAGCAGAGGCACCTAAATGTCCTGTGTGTTAGAGCTGAGTTGGTCACCCCAGGCAAAGCAGGAGGAGCCACCCCCAGTGTTCATTCACCCTCCCCTGCTGGCACTGACTGAGTGTGGTAGGCTATACCAAGAAGCAGGTACTGTTTCCCCTGCTTTTATAGTGCCTGTTTTACTTACAGAACAAAGCACAAAAAGGCAAAAAGAGAAGGCCTCAAGGACAGTAGGATCCAAGTCAGCTATATTCTGATGAAAATAATTAATGAATGATTCTTTTTTCTGGAATTGTCTCGAAGATTGAAGAAGTTCCCAGGATTTTTGCTCTTCTCTGTAATGCAATGACTTTTTCAGCCCTGACCATAAGAAATGCAGGGAGAAAAGGTTTCTGATACCCAGTGAATGCACTGTGGTTTACCTTTCCTACAGGCTCTCCTAGAAGGGAGGGCGCAGTGAGTTGTGTACCTAAAGGACATGAACGTGTAGTTGAACTTTCCTTTCTCTGGGGGATATTTTTATTATGCTTAGGGATATTTTTAAACAGTGGAAGTCTTTTCCAAGAACTTGCATAGCAAAACTACCCCAATTAGTTTATAAGCTTTATTACTCTATAATTCTTTAAAACATCCACACTGATGATATTTTTCTTGAAAACTGAAATGAAAAGATTGTGTAGAAGTATCTATTCATTGTATAAACTACTGAGACTCAGTTTATTCTTCTGGTGCAGAATTAAATTGCTATGTATCGACAGCAATGAAAATTTCTCCATCCAGGATTTTTTCTATCTTTAGGGAAGATTATATGACAAAATCTCCTCTGCATCCCCATTGGAATTGTTAGTTGCAATGTTATTGTAAGTTGAGCTATAAATTGGAGAGTGCATGACTGAAACCTGTGTGGATGACATGCATTGTTTAAAATTGTTCATAATGAATCATACCTGGCTTTCTCTAAGGTTAATGTTGACTTTGACTGTGTAATTAATGCCGAGGTCAGCTGGGACAAATATGATATTGTTCTCATTTCTTTGGGATTAATTTTCTTTTTTTGTTTTTGCTAACTGAAAGTTTAATTGTTCCTAATGGAATTAAATACTGGACATTAGGATGCCTAATAAGCTAAATAATTTGCTTAAATCCAATTTGGATGTTGTCTAGTCACTGTAGAAACGGTATGCAGAATGTTAGATATTGGCATTGCTCTATGAAGAAAAGGTTAATGCCATAAAGATTATGTGCCCTGAGGTAGTTGTATCTTTTTAGCAACTGTCCATTCAATTTCCCAAAGGTTAATTTTTATGCCATCTTAGGGAGAATATGATTCTGAAGCCCTTATGTTCTGTTCTCGGATCTCCTACTGATTTTAATTTCTCTAAATCAGCAGAATTTTTATAAGAGGGGAGAGAAAGACTGAACGCTAATAATATTTTAATGTCTTTCTATTTCAGAGATAGTTATACCACATTTAGAGCTTTACCACATTGCAGTCGCTTCAAAGGAAATGAGCCTTATATGCCTCTGAAAATGATAGTTTCTGGCCATATGAAGAAGTGTAGAAACTGCAGGGTGCTTTAAGGGCATAAAAGTAGTCACTGAGCAATCATTACAGAAATGATATATCAATCTTAGTTCTCGTAGATATTAATTAATCTTTTCCCAAAATGGATCCTGAAGACATTTCATATTCCTTGGTTCTGTCCCAGTGATTTGGCTTTCTTACCCCTGTACCACCTGCCAGGCCTGTGCAGAGCCCTGCAGCCTGTGCAGAATCAGACTCTCCTCACCCTGTCCTGCTGTCACGTTGGTCACCAGCTGCCAGCAGCAGTTGTTGAGCTGCTACCTTTTAATCCTTCGAGCCTCCAGAATCCCCCACTTACTGCATTTTCCCACAAGAAATCTGTCATTTCAACTTCTGATGTTCTTGCCAACTTTGCAAATGTACCCTTGCACAAATCCCTTGCTCCCCACCTTTCCTTTTCTAATCTTTTTTCCCCACATGATCACTTGCCACTTCTTTCTTTTAGTACAGTCAGTTGTCTGTGGTTAAGCTGGCCGGCTGGATGAATAAGGCATTGAATGAGAAAGGATTTTTGAGAAGCAATGATCAAAGTAAAAGTTTGTGTGTTACCCAAACAAGCACATATTTTGTTACACAATAATTTGACTGTGTCCCCTATTATATCAGTGATAGACATACTCTAATCTAATATTTTTCTTATCCTTTAGCCTAACAATTTGTTAAACCGAATATTTTTAAATGAGGAGAGCAATCTTATGTAAGTTAATTTAGCAGAGCTTGAAAGCTTTGGGTATTAATAATTCACAGTGCCAAGTCACCACAAAGAATCTTCAAAAGCTGGTTTATTTATTATTTTATTATTATTATGGCTCTTTAGTTTTCCAACTGTTACTTTCAGTTCAGGCTTCACTTCTTAACCTGCAAAGGCTGTTGCCTTCTCTAAGAAGTGACTTTTTGATGCTTAAGTTACTTCCTTGCTGCCTTCATGAGTCTTCTGCTTGACAGTATAGTTTTTGCCTGGAAGGTTATTATGATGAGAAATCATGATGAAGTCAAAAGCATAGTCTCTCAGATAATTTTTTTTGAGAACCAATCATATAAAAGTAAGATTTTATGTAGCAGCTTACTGGAGCATATGCATACATAGAAATATATATATATATGTATACATGCACAGTACTGTCTCTTTAGAAAGTGGAAAATTAAGAGATATCTTTCTTGCTATAACTTTAGTTAAGTAGATGGGCTGTTTCACTTTGTATCAATTAACTAATTTAGAGGAAATGATTTTATTTTTAGATATGATTGCAATAACCAAGTGAGTTACAATAATTTCAGTGAACCACCATTAGAACAGATTGTAACCATTAAGATTGAAGACAGCAAATCTTTGGGTTGGAGTAAATCAAATGTAATTCACAGAACCAGACAAAACTTCAGGTTCAGAGCAGAGCTGGCCTCACCTTTCAGTAAGATTCTTCAGAGCCTTGTAAATGAAGTTTTGAATATATCTTCAAGGATAGAGATACCTTGATAGGAGGAAAGTATCTGAATAATGATTGATGGAAATGAATGTTTTCTGCAACAATTGTTTTGTAGGAATCCAGTCATTTGGAGAAACACATAAATTCCAGTGTGCACATGCCTAATGTCTTAAAAATGGTTGTCTTTTTAGTCCTGCTCTGAGCCTAGCCCTGTACCCAAAAATGATAGTGTAGAGGAGATATTCTGGAGGTGGTGGCTTCTCAAAGTGCAGAGGTGTCTGTCCTGCAGAGGGCATGAAAAGTGTGGCTTTATGAAACAAACTAGTGTAGGAAATTCCTGTGAGGTGTGTCCTCAGTGCACTGGTGAGGGTGTCATTTGCAGCACAATCCCAGGGTTTACAAATTCTTTGTGTCTTTGTAGCTGTTTTTTCTTGCCTGGGTTTTCCTCTTTTTTGAGTTTTCTGTGTTTGCTGCATCCTCATGAACAAGCTACAAACAAAAGGGCATTTTCCAGAGGAACACGAGTGAAAACATGAATGTAACACGAATGTCTCATGAATGTCTTGGTGTCAAATGAAATGTGTGATACACATTTCTTGTAGCTCCATGGGTCGTGAATGCTGAGGGATACACCAGGGTACCAAAGAGTGGGTCTAAGGAGTATAATGAACTGGAATTTAAATATTTTTAATATTTAATATTTTCAAAGTAATCTAAGAAAATAATCAGCTCTATTTCTAGCTTTCTGCAACAATTACCTGGTAGCAGTGGATACTGTCTATAATTCTGTTTGGTAAATTATGAAGGCTTGGGGATTTTTTCCTTTTCTCCATTGAACTACTTCCTAAATGTATCCCGAACTTGTTCTTCCTGTGCTTTTCATTGTAATTTTATGAAGTAACGGATAATGTCCAACTCAGGAATGGGATTTCAGGTGTAATGCTAATGAGAAATGTCTGGTATAATTTGTAAGAACATAAGTAGTTCTACAGCACAACTGTGTGTGAGCTTACCCAGCAGAAACTGTTACAGAGGAAGTGCTGGACTCCTGCCAGCATGAGCTGCATACATTAAACCACAACCAGAGCTGGAAGTATTCTGTGACTTCCATGCATAATTTATTATATTAGTCTATTTGTCTGTTCCTTCTGAAAGAGAGTTAGGAAGTGGGTTAATTCAACCTTATGTACAGATTTGTGCTTTAGAGTGAAGTCTTGTATAGCTTCCCTTTCCGGGAGACAACTGCTAGGGGCCAAGCTTGGGTAAGGAAGGAGAGAACTCTGCAAGTTTTACTCTGTAGCTGCCCCTGGATTGAGGAATCATCAGACATCAAAGGAAGACCTCCCAGTTACATGCAGAGTCCCATGTCAAAGTGACAGTCTAATTTCTTTACATATTTTTGAATGGTTTTATATTTCCCCTCCTTAGTATCGCAAAATATTTTACTCCGCAGTCATGGAATTATCAAAAGATAATGATAGCAAGTATGCAGTGCTAAAAATTGGTCATACTACTGTTTAAGTGGGGAACTTAAAAGTGAGAGGGTGGATTCATTCAGCTAGAGACCAGCAACCCTGGCCACTAAAACAGCCAGCCTATGAGTAGACAAAGACTGATTTTTCACACAAGTTCTCCTGCAAATGGGAAAGGTCTCCTTCAGTTCAAAGAGAAGTTAATCTCCATCTCTCAGTTAACTTCAGCTGTTGTTCACAGACCCCTGAGCAATGTGTCTATAGTATCTGTAAAAACGCTGGGGACTCATAGGGTCCAGTCTCTATAGGCAGCTAAACTGGGAGTGAGATCACAAGGGACCACAGAAGGGTCTTGATGAGCTCACCATTTCCTTCCTTCATACCAAACCCAATCCTTCTGGCTTTTCAGCTTGATGAGAATTTTATACTGACAACAGAGAACCTTGAGGAGTGGGCAAACGTTTACTTTCAGTGTATCCCCTTAATGACTGTACAGAATATTTAGCCAATAAATTATCTTAATTAGTCTCACTATTTATAATAAAAATGTAAGAAGGAGAAGGCAAACTACAGTGCAGAAAACTGTCATATTCAGATGAGTGAAATTAATTCAGTAATATGTAAAGAGTGTTTTTGAACTGCTCTGTTAAACCTTCAGGCATTGTTCAAATGTCTGAACTAATTCTAGATTATGTACAAAATAAGCTGTATGAATACATACAGTGTCCTGCACAGGGAAGGTCTGTGTGATTTTTATTTTTCCCCCACTTGAACACTGCACCACAAATGGGCTAGTGCTATGTCAAATACAATGCAGTAAAATGTGCTATGTCAATCCTTCAAGGTATTGTTAATTACCTTGGAAAGTGGGTTTCTTTCATTAAAAGAAACTATAAGAATTCTGAGTGAATGAGATGAGGAAGCTTATTTCCATATTCTGAGGTTAGTCATGTGATTTTTATTGAGCTAATTATGCCAAAGATTGCCAAGTTTACAGTCAGCTTGTATAGCATTGCAGTTACCAAAAACGTGTCTATCAATGAAAATAAATTCATAGCTCTGGTAGTGATTTTCTGAGTGGTAGGCTTTTTCCTAAGTTTATCTGGGGTGAGATTAAATAATTTTTATTCGAGCTTTCAAGTACAAGTGTTTTATGTCATTTTGCATTGACAAAGCTCTTTCTATTATGACAGTATAGTGGTAGATATTCTAATGCAGGCTTTAATTCTCAGAATGTACAGGCCTTAGGTACATGGTGTCCTTCTGGTATCCCAAGTTTCTCTTATAACCTATGAAGAACTTGCATGCAATAATACTTCTTAGTTGAAATACAGAAAGCAGTTTTAAAAAGATTAATTATATTATTGATGTAAATACTGACTAGGCAATTAATATGCTGTGACTGCTGCTCATTATATCAAACTCAATCATTTCATTGCTGCCTTGTCCTCCTCCTCATTCATTTCGTCTCCATCTGCTCACTCTCTCATATACTTGCACAGCATTGTATGAGGTGCCCAAGCTTACTGGGGCAAAATATTGTCTTCTATGAAAAATAGAGTCTAGCTCTACATAATACTGCAATACAAATACAGTAGTAATGCTTATGCTGCTACTAATTTGACCTTTTTCTCTGTTTGACTCTTGGGAAGTGTAGTTCCTATTTTGGGGCTAGTTTATCTGTGTGTAAGTGAAAGTTAAGAGTAGAATTGATGATATCTCACTACAGCCCTTTAAAAGAAGGGTGCTAGTCTAAGGTAGTCATCAAAGCTTGTGTCAAGCCTTGCAAGTGGTATCAGGCTGATATTTCTTCGGATGTAATGAATAACGTTTTCAGAGGATGATTCATCCTGCTCTAATGTAGTAGAGATTAGTCACCTAATGGAGTTGTTTCTCTCTGTGAATGACATACTATGACCATAGGAATAGCTTATATTTGGTGCCTAACTTGTTTGAATCACACTGTTCTGGGCAAGTCCCCATTTCTTATTCTGTGCTGATGCTGCTCCAGCTGCTAGGAAATTATTTTTGTCTTGCATTATCATGGTCCTACAATCATAAATTTTAGCAGTAAATGTCCTGGGGTTTAGTACTTATATCACAGTATATCATTAAACAATTTACTTTATCAATTAAAATTTCCTTTTAGTTATCTTTTAACAGTATCTGTAGAGATTATACTTCATTCTGTCTCTTTCCTACTTCTGTGCCATCAACACAGGTGCAACATTTCTCTTGGAAAAGGCTGGGTTAACGTATTAGTGTAGCAGTGTGAAGATGTAACAGTGCAACAGTCATGGGGCTTCAAGAGGCTGACACTGATAAAGCATAAAAGAGGTAAACAGGAAAGATAAAAGTAGTGGGATGATTTGATATAAATTCTTATTCTCCTTCCCATTGAGAAGGCATTGTTGGGTTGGCTCTGTTTCTTAACTGCCATTTGCCGGAGCAATGTTTCATAACTAGAAAATACAATAAGCAGTGGTGATGCAAGTACATGAATCAGTGAATTTGGTTTGGAATTGGAAATATCTCATTTTAATAAAGGTCATGATTTCATAGTATTACAAAATAGTGTGTTTAATGTTCCTCTTTGCCCTGCTCTAAATTGTGTCTCCTGAGCTGAAATTTCACTTAAAATTAGGTAGCAAATGAAAATAACAAGATAAAACCTATGAGGAATATAAAGGGAACTCTTGCTCTAAGATCAGTGGCACTATTCCCAAGGAAGTTAATTTTGAAACAAGTCTGTCAGTTATCTGAGTTTCAGCTGACAATTTTATGTATGAATAGCCTTCTGAAACAAAAATTGTGGGTTCTGGACTTTTCTCTGGCATTCGTCTGTCGTGCATATCACTGCCATTGCAGAATATATTTAGCTGCTTGCATTAGTCACCAGGGATTGTGTTCTTATGCTTCTATACGTTTGATTTAATGTATGTTTGCATATTCAACTGTGCAGTCAATAAACATCACGTTCGTTATAATAAAAAGCTGTCTCTGCCTTTACTTGATTATCTAACGGTGTGAAGGCAGGTCACTGGTGTGCCAGTCATGCTTATGAAGTATATCTGCAGCAATAGGAATGTGTTTATGAATATCAAAATAAAGCAGTATTTGGTATTATTGCCTAGGTTTATAATATTCCAAGCATCTTGTGGAGCTTGGGCCTTCCTTACCCATGCCTTCCAATCCTTATACCAAATAGCAGTCCATATATTACAATAGTCAACCTCTGTGAAGAGAACAATAGCAAGCATCAAGTACATATATATTTTTCAACTGGTGCAAGTTAGATAGAATCTAATCCAGTTTTTAACTTAACTTTATCAGCTGCAATAAACTAAACCTTTCAGGCTTAGAATAAGGGGGAAAAAATATTTTAAATAGAAGAAGGGTTCACAGTGCAAGAGCAGGTCTTAGAAATAGACACTTCATCATTATTTTCAGAAACCGCCATAAATTTAGAGAGCTCTCAAATAAAAATATTCATTGAAGTTTTTATATATCTTCTGCTTTAAATTTTTGTAATTGAGACCCTTGCTATTTAATAAAGAGATCCTTATGGAGATTCTTTCCAAAATCCTTTAGGGATTTTGATAGTAGCTGCAAAACTGTTTTGTAAAAACAGGACTTTTTATGTCCTCTAATTGCTATATGCAATATCTTCATTGATGCATCTATAAACAGAAGTTGGTTTGTGATAGCAAAATGCAGGACTATTTTATCAGCTGGTTTCTGGAAAAAAGACTGATTTTCTTCAGTGCCAGTTTTGAAACAAAGATGCCACTAGCATTTCTATGGGGCGTGCACTCAAATAGAACTGAAGAGCTGAGTCTTGTGCTCGTTGCTCCTGCTGTTGACTTTGGTCTTTGAGCTGGACCATATATCCTAACAATGAGGGTGTCTGGATGCAATTTCCAGGAATAAGATTTTTATGTGTATTAGACTGTGCTAAAGAAATGGGGAAGATAAACTTTGCGCTGGGCAGAATTCACCACAAGATGTCTCATGTCTCACTACAGATTTTTCACAATGGTAGGGAGCTATCCAGCTAAGTCTGGTGAGTGCAGTGCGAATGACATGATTTAGATTCTGGAGAGTGTGTTAAAAGCACATAAAAATAGACTGGATGTGGAATCCAGGCATGAAGAGTATATTCTTCGAGGGCTGATTAAAAATAAATGCACAGAGATTAACATCACTGAATATGGAAAAAAACCTCAAGAAAGGGAGGAAAATGAACAGTTGAAGCCCAAGGACAACGCTAGGAGAATGAATACTCGTTAGGGTGCTCAAATCTCATTTGTTACATCTCACAGTCTTTCCTCTGTAAGATAAGTGAACGCTATGGCTAAAGTGTCCTTTTCAAGACTGTTGCCCACCCTTGTAACATTTGGGGTGGGGTGTGTACTTTTAAGTAACTATTTATCTGTTGGCTCTAGAATCCAGACCAGAGCCCACACATGCGTGAATCTGTACAAGCCTTGGGCACAGTTGTCGGTTCTTAAGTGTATGTGCTGTATATGTATTTTTAAATAGAACTCTCTAGTGTTTCTATGTGCATGACTTCTCTCAGCACTGGTGTAGACTCTCCTCTTACTCTAGGATGTTACTTGAGTGAGGATAGATTCATGGCCAGCTACCAATTGTTTTTATAGCTATTAAATAAAAGCTTTAAGTGTTCTTTCATAGCCATTCATATATAAAAGAGTAGATATTTCCATTCCCAGTTTTGGAAGGATTGGGGGGGTCAGGGTAGGTAGTTATGGGACTGTGGGGAACCTCTACTGTGGCCAGAAATGAGCCAGAAGCACAAGTTAACTGTAAAAGTCAAATGTATTTCACATATCTGATGACCCAAACAAGTAGATATGCTCGGGATAAGTGTTATGTATTGACAGGTCTTTAAATATACGTAGATACATTAAAGTTGTTGGGTTGGGGGTTTGTCAAGGAATCTAATTTTGAACTTTATGATGGACTCTTTTGTTAACATGTAGCTCCACAATGTATGTCCGAAAATGCTTCCATAGAAATGTCTGGCAAACCTTAGAGCAAAAATGAAGCATAATTTTATTGTAAAATCACAGAATCACACATAGGTTGGACTCAATGATCTCAGAGGTCTTTTCCAACCTAATTGATGCTGTACTTCTGTGATTCCATGTTGAGGTCTTTACCACCCCGGTCAGCTGTGGCGATCCGTGTGCCCGCCCGGGCCCGTCGGAGCCGCGGCTGTCGGCGGTGTCGGGGCCGCTTCCCGCCGGCATGGTGAGGGGACGGGACGGGAGGGCGTGCACCGGCGGCAGCTTCCCGGAGCTGTGCACGCCCGTGGTACAGGTGTGCGTGCCGGTGCAGAGAGGGACCCACGGTGACCCCCGCCCCGCAGAAGGCGGGGGCGAAAGCGCGGAGGGTTCCCTCACTAATCACGGCAGCGGGGCTGTGCCGTGGGAGCCGTCCGGGGGTCGGGTAATTCCCTTCACGGCCGGGTCCGGCGCGGCCGCTGCTCCCCGGGCGGGGCGGGGCCGGGCCGCCCC